>JAJJWW010011786.1:0-153855 GCA_023531295.1 Papaver armeniacum | reverse complement strand
GACTTTCGATCACTCCGAACCCGAATTTCTTTCGAGAAGAGATGGTTATTTCTCTCTCAACTTTTAAGGATGAGATTGTGTTCATTTATGTGTCTAACTTCTTATGACTAGTGTGCAGAATTTCTATGTCTTCTTAACACGTTGGATGCTATCATTTCGGAGAACTAGTAAGTTGGAAAAGTAGGTTTTGTGGGTATATCACTAGTAAACCCTCACGAGACTATAACTCGTCCACTAGGGACACCTAGGGGTTCAAAGGCTTGTTATTTATGCTAAGAGTAACCGTAGCCTCGACGACACGGAGTTGTATGTATTCTTTAGAATAAGTTTTGTTTTGTTTGATTTGCTCGAGGACTAGCAAAGTCTAAGTGTGGGGGAATTTGATAGGTGTAGAATACACCGTATTTACTATCTAGAGTTTATGCTTTCTTTGCTATTTTTCGTGTGAATGATGTATCTTATGTTTGCTTTTGAGTTTTATAGGTGCAATGGAGTCATTCGGAGCAAAAGAAGGAGAAATCATTCATTTGGAGCGAAAATGGCAAAAAGACCAACTTATAGGCGAGTAATACTTGGAGCTAGTTGAGGTTATACAGTAAAAGAGGTGAAGAATGAATTGTCAGTTCCGCGCAACTGAAAGTTGAGCTAGAAAACAGAATAGGTGGTCAGTTTCCTGAAACCGACAGGCCACATATATCACTTTGGTGCCCTTATCCTTTAGTAGGTGCTTATACCAACATTCATTCCTACACTTAACCCAAATCGTTTTCCCTCTCAATCATTATCTTCCCATGAACCAGAAATTGAGAGAGGAGAGTTACGGCTGCTGATTTGCCGAGAGAGATCGAGAAGCAGAGAGGGAGAGTTCAATTGAATGAGAAGAACAGGTTAGTACAAGAAGACACTTATGTTCCATCTCGTAGAAGAATTGATGTTGTTGATGGAAGTTAGGGTTTCATATGAGTATGAATTGAAAATGGTTCTGATGTTGATTTGATGGGTTTAAGGTTGATTAAGGTGCTGATGATCATGGGTATGTGTTGGAATTGAGTTACAATGAGAGGAATTTGAGAATTTGAGCCAACAAAGTTGCACAGATGTGTTTGAATTCAGATCTGGGATGAATTTGAGTCACTGATACTCATGGGGTATGTAGATGGATTGACTTTGAGATGATGGTGCTATAAAGATGAGAAAATCAGGATTGAAACTGAACTATAAATGCTTGAATCTGATAGATAAATGGAAGATTAGAAATGGTGATTATGTGTTGATGATGCTTCAGTCGTTGCTATGGGTTTAGCTGTGTGTTGAATAACAGTATTTCAGTGGGTTATGCGAATGGAGACGAGTCTGGTGAATGGAGCTACTGTCGAGTGGAATTGCAAGGTAAGTTTTGGGGTTGAAATGTAATGAGGAAACTGAAGCTGCAAGTAAGTTTGAATGGGTCAGTGGCAATGAATTAAGCTGCTGTTATTGACCGAACTTGAGAGTTGTTGAAGCTTTGTAGCAGGGCATTGCAGGTTATAACTGAAGTTTGTGTGTTGATATTGCTGGTTCTTAAGTACATAGAGGATGCAGGAGTGGATGAATGATGTTGTTGTGTGGTGTTAAATGGGATAAGATGAGAAATGGCTCAGTGACAAAGAAAAGTGAACTGTTGGCTTGAGGGCTTGAGGTTATGGTGATTGTGGAACCGAAACAGGTGGTTTAGTGATGTTGCAGTCTGTAAATTGAAATTGCAGGTGCTTGTGTATTGTTGAAGTTGAAGCTGTTGCAGCTGCTGTTGGAATGTGTGAATCAAAATTGCAGGATTTGCAATTTGATCTGCAGAAACTGATAAATTACAAGGTTTGTGGTAGTGCTGTGTTGTGGTTACAGGAAAGCAAAGAAGAGGGCTATGCTGGTGTCAGTGGTTTTTTATTTCGGGTTGAGCTGAAGGGCTAAGAGTTCAGTGAGCTGAGACTGCAAGCAGCTAGTGGCGTTCAACTAACAGGAGTTGCAGGCAGTGATAGAATGGATTATGAAGATTCTTTCATTGTCTCATTGCAGCTGAGATATAGCAAATGGAGTTGATGTTGTATAATAGAATTGCAGGTACAATGCTGGTTGTAGTTGGTGCTTGGACTTGCAGGTTTTGGCATTGGAGGATAAGCTGCGGTGCAATTATGTGTTTGCAGAGATGGGATTGTTTACCAGGAACTGATGCTGCTTGTAAAGGTTGAATCATGGAAGATGATGGAGTGTTGCTGAGATGCATGTGTAGGCTGGTAAAGAGACAGGATGGACAGCCATTATGGATGGATGTGCAGTAGTGATGCACAATGAGTGTGCAATAGCTCAGGCATGTGCAATGGCCTAGAAGGCTAGAACCAACTCAGCTCAGTCAGGCTTACATTCTGACTCAGGTCTGACTAGACCACCTTACTCATATGACCCTAATTTGACTTAGTGATTTTGACTGAGTTGACCCAACCGAGTTGACTCATTGACAGGTGACCGGGTGGACTTTTCCGGTCACCTGAGATGCTTGCCGACGACTTCTCCGGCCAAGTTCCGACCACAATACCAGTTTTCCGGCGACATATTTTTGGGCATATTTTCTACATGGGTTTTTCTCACATATGGGCTTGGTGAACTTCTACCTATTGGACCTTTGAGATTAGACCTAAGTTTGGAAACAAGAGAGCTATTTAAAGGAAAGACTTCTACAACTTTGAGGAGATCACATATTATTCTTGGAACTTTGGAGAGCCGCTTTTGTTTACGCTTCTAGGGTTTGCTTTTGTTCATCTTCTTCTTTTCAATTAATATTTTTATGATGAACTCCATATCTATGAGTAGCTAAACACATATTATTGGTTATGGGATAAAGTTGATTTCTCAATATGTTATATGATTCAATGAATTAGTTTTGTCTCAATATTTTATTGTTTGTGATTCACAATTAATAGTGTTATATGATTTGATAGTTTGCTTGGTTGAGTCCGGAATCAATCCAATTTACATTCATCTCTAGAGCTATATTAGGGTTTTCAATACGAAAAAGTTGTTTATCCCTGATTCTAAGTAGCATAATTGTGGGTAGTGCTTGTAGTGATATATCCTACTAGTCACAAGTGAATCATAACTTTTGTTAAAATGATTAGTGCTTTTACACATTTGTTTTCATTGATTAGTCTTATTCCATATAACTTATTGCTTTGAGGGAGTTAAACTTAATTGTGCTTTTACACTTTAGGTTGCTTTCTAGGAAGAATTCACATATGCATCTTTTAATGTGGTTGTGATGAAAACAGGGAATTAGCGGGATATACTTGCGATCAAGGTATCTTATGACTATTAGTAAATGAGAGATTAAATTATCAATTCTAATCATTGATGAAAATACATGTTTGTGAATGATACTATCCCGTGACCAATATCTTCTCCTTATTGATTATTCAAATTATTTACTTTGCTTTCAATTACTTTTATTTCTTAGATAAAACAAAAATTCCCCCTTGGTTACCTTAGAAACTGAAAATCGCATAACAACAATTGCCTCTCTCAGGAAAACGAACTCTTCCTTACCTTGTACTTCATTCATATTTAGTGAGTAAGAAAGTGAAATTATTTTTGACGCTACGACCGTGATCAATGCAGACAATCTTGTCCGACCGGTCATGGGATAATCCACGCCATCCAATTATGCTGGTGAAGTTGGACGGCCGTGGCCGTTTTGAGACTGCCGTTGGGTGTCTTGTGCGCACAAGCTTTTCCAAGCTGCTCCACACCAGTCCAACCATTCTACTTTAGGTTGGTGTTCGGTGGTTATTTGAGAGGCATGGTATGTATTCAACCGACCAGTGGCATAAACGGCCCGCTGGTGGTCATTAAGGTGGTAGCCTCGCTCCCGCTAGGGTTCGTCTAGGTCAGGTTAAATCGTGCGGCCAACTTGCGTGGTCATGATTGTTTCGAGACCGATATGGACAGTCCGATTCAAAATATGCTCAATCGGGCTAGTATAACACACCGAGAGTTGTAGCATGTAAGGGTATTCCGTACATGTTTCATTATTAATACTTGGAGGTTCATGTTGCTCTGCTGAGAACAACACTCAGTCGTCATGCCGCACCGATAATGAGTACAGGAAATACAAGTCTAGTCATGCATTAATTAATAATGTTGTAAATTCATAGGGTATATGGGATTGTTGCTACATGCTCCAACCTGGATGAATTTTGTGTATTTAATTCACATAATACTGGGATTGTTTCCGCATGTTCTATTCTAGGTGAATTAGTAAAGTGAAGAAGTATTCATCACTTATTAATGGCTTTATCTTTTGCAAGATATTAGCGCACAATTTTGGCCTTTACAATTTTATCCTTAAAATGAAAATCCACCATCAATATTAAGTCCCCTGCCTAGCGCATAATGGTTACGCTATTGTGGGGTGCGCATGAGATGGTGACATATACAACATAAGAAAACAAGATAAAGGAAATCTACCTGGACGGATTCTGACCAATCGTGGGCAATCCTCCATGCGTGTGTGACCACAGGCCTTGATGAGATCGGCTTCCTCTCTTAGGTGTTTGAGTTAGAAATAAGATTCTTCTTCTACTGGGATTCCTCGGCGTGGGTGCTTACACATTGCTGGTTGAATCGCCCATGTCCGTATGCTCTTCCGATTCTTGATTAGGGTTCAAAAGAAAGCCTGACTTAGTCGGTGTTGAATCCCCATATATCGGGCAGGCTCCGCCGTAATCGTTTTAGTCTTACTTTAGGGTTTCCTCAGCATATATGCATGTGTAGAGATTTTGAACCACTTTTACGATTTTACAATAGGGCTTTCTCGCAGAAACTCCGTTTCCTCATCATGTCGAACAACAGTGAATCGTCTTCTTCATTCCATCCAGGATCTTCCGTTGAACGTGCACGACCTGCGTCTGAGCTTCATGATGAATCCCCTGATCGTGTTCTCCGAATCAAGAAGATCATACCGGTTCATCTTATTTTACTTTTCTGAACAATTGCTTGTTCTTCATAATGATCGTGTGAATAATCCTCTCCTTCTTGCAGAGATACCCCACCGGAACATGTGTGACAGTTATTGATGATGACGACTGTTTATGGGTGAAAACTATTCCTGCCGGATTTGGTAATTTGGGGTGTGTGGATGCAGGAATGAATCTAAACCCTAAACAAATGCATCAAGGCGGTGAGTGCTTGTAGATTCGGAAATCAATTGAGCAAGTCCGGCCTAAACCAAGAAATGGCCGTTCCGGACTTGTTTCGGTCACAAAGTGAAGGAGATGGGGTTGATCTTAGGGAGGGAAGCGAAGAAGGTGTTGAGATTGTGAAGGTGTTGGCTTGCTTATGACTTGTAAATGGTAAAGGTGAGCAGGATTACGATGCAAGCAGGCTCGGGTGTTTGAATACGTTGTGTATTAACACTTGGTTTCTGTCTAGTCTGGACTTGTGTGGTTTTTTCTCCTATCTCCTGTTTTTCTCTTTTTTCTCCTGTTTTTGGAAAATAGGTAGGAGAATATATTTATACAAGTCATTTGAGCCTTATTCACGTCTCTCTTGGGAAGTGGAGGAAGTGGAATGATGGAGTAGTGGAGGTGTGTGCTGGTGTTACACGGCCCGCCTTGCCCACTTCTCCCCCGTCATCTCTAACCGTCCATGACTTCCTCGACACGTTCTTGTGATGGCGCGTTGCACGCCGCACGCCGTAAACCGCCGACCAATACCCCAAAGATGTATCCCCCATTTTGTGACATGATTGATGTCTCGAGTGTGTGGATCGTGGGGTCCACAAAAGGTAGCATGTAATGCTAAATTGAATAACCGCCTTATTCAGAAGTTGATACTTGTGAAGTATCATGTGTATTTTATGTGCACGCATCCCGGTGTGGTAGAGTGATGGGTGGTGATTACTATGACGCCTCACTGACCAATTAACTCCTGACCAGGGTTGTATAACCAAGCCGGTGAAGTTGGACGGATGAGATGATCTTTGAGACGCAAGCATCCCTCTTCAGCCTGGTCAAATCCAAGCTTGGGATATGACTTTGGCCAGGCCGACCGTACATGCGTGTAGACAGCATGACGGTGTAGGCGCCTATACCCATTACCTCACGAAAGTATGATCTTGGCCACTCAGTTCGTCCGGTGAAGTTGAGTGGTCGAGATCATTTTGTGACAAAACCAAAGTGCACAAAAGCGTAGCGTCATGCCCACTTCGGCGCACGTTCCAAGATGACCAATCTTGGTTGGTCTTGGCCGACGGCCTCAGTGTGAAGGTGGTAGGCTGGTGTTCACGCCTATACCCGAATATCCCATGAAAACGTGATCCGAGCCATCCAAATCGTCCGGCCAAGTTGAGCTGGTCGAGACTACCTTGCGATTTGGGATGTGTGACCACGCTAGTTTGGGCGCGCGTCTTAGAATAACCATGCATGATATGCCTTGGCCGATCGGGTGAGGGGATAGATGGGTCCACGGTGGTCATGCTGGTATGACCGACTCGTTTAATCTAATCTTGGACCCTCCATTCGTGTCGGAGAGAAGATGGACGCTCGTGATGCTCAAAACCCTAATTTTTGGGTTTCAAGGTCGTGCGACCATGCTTTATTCGGTATACGAATGGGATAACCAACCATGGTTGGTCCCGACCGATTGGTCGTATGTAGGCGGGCCCACGGTGATTGTGTTGACATGCTCTGGGCCCTTTGAATCTACATATACACCCTCCATCTATACCTCGAAGATGGATGGTTGAGACTGCTTTTGCGACACATGTAATATGCCGCAAACCCTAATTTAGGGTTTTCCCGTCCATACGCTCCGGGTTTGGACGTTTTGGAAAGCTAGGCCAAAGGGGAGGACGACCATGCGGGTCCGCGTTGGTTCGGGCAAAGGATATTCCATACCGCTTGGGGTGATGGAATTGATCCGGGTCATCCAATCATGCTTGTGGAGTTGGATGACCGTGATCATATCCGGACCGATACGGTCAATCGGATGCTCAATATGGCTAGTATAACACAATCGATAGTGGCTCAATCGGGCTAGTATAACACACCGAGAGTGGCTCAATCGGGCTAGTATAACACACCGAGAGTCACCAGACGGTATTTCGTACATGGTTTCATTATGATGCTTGGAGGTTCGTGTTGTTCTCGCTAAGAGTAACACTCGCCGTCATGCCGCACCGATAATGAGTACAGAAATACAAGGCCGATTGGGCATTAATTAATAATGCTAGAAATTCACAGGTATATGGGATTGTTGCTACATGCTCCAACCTCGGATGAATTTTATGTATTCACGTAACGGGATTGTTGCCACATGCTCCATTCTAGGTGAATTAAGTGAGGGAGTATCCAACACTTATCAACGGCTTTATCTTTTACAAGATGTCACGCATAATTTTTCTCGGGTTTTTACAATTTTAACCTTAAACGAAAATCCACCATCAACATTAAGTCCCCGCTTAGCACATAATGGTTACACCATTGTGGGGTAGGCATGAGATGGTGACAGCTTAAACACAAAGCTTATGAGACAAAGTTAGATGTTACCAGGAGAGACGGTCATCCCGTCCTTGGAGCATGTCACGTTCAAGAGGCGTCCAGCTGAGTGTTCCCCTAGCATGATGTCGGTCTTGCTCCGCTTCGATGGACTTATTACGCCTGTTTCGTTCGTGGGGCTACTGCACCGCTTGATCGAACGTGGGATTGATGTGCCTGCTCAAGTGTCATCTTGCTACTTCGACCAAACACCGACCCATCTAGCTTGACTAAACATCGGCCTTGCTGTTTGCTTCGCTCGAACGTGGGACCCGATGTGAGCATACTTGTTTTAAAAAATGAACCTTGTGTGCTCAAATATAAATGTGGGTCCTGCAGGAAACGTTGAAGCAGCTTCTGGAGAAGGCCCGGGAGAGCGTTGAAGTGTTGAGCCGAAACGCCTTTTCGGGAGAGAGAGCTTTGATTGGGGATGGCCGTGTCCGCCTTGACCAACTGGGGTTGGGATCAAGCGAGAACCCATCGCGTGCCTCGACCGAATGTCGACCCCGTGTTTCGACCGAAACCCAAGACCGCGCGTGCGCCCGTTTTATTCGAATACCATCCTTGTGACTTTGATCAATACCGGACTTGAAACTTGAGCAATACCGGACTTGTGACTTGATCAAGGACTTGAAACTTGATCAACACCGGACTTGTGACTTGATCAATACCGGTGTTTGGACCCAATACCAGCCTTGTGTACTCAAACGTAAATGTGTGTTATGTCGTGTGTGACTACACATCTCACGTGTTTTTATACAAGTACTGACTCATGTCTTTTATTGTAGAATGAAGAAAAGAACTCCTGTTGAGATGTCTTCCGGGGATAATGATGGTGCCAAGTCATGAGGTGTTGACGGCTTCAAAGATATGCCGAACATTGATGATGAGTTGTTCACCGCGCCCTTTCAACTATATGAAAATATCCGTTCCACGAGATAACCCTTCTCCTATCGACTTCAAGGTTTTTCATGCTTCGCTGGGCCCTCATGAAGGATGGATGAGACGTATGTTGAGCAATGAGTACATCAAAGATAACTTGACCGGAGCGCAGATTATTGATGTAGCTTGAGTGTTGAAATGACTCGAGAGGATGTTAAAGTGGCTTCTGGTGCGAACGTTGAGGTGGATCCTGGAGAGAGTGTTGAAGAAGGATTCGAAGCGAACGTGGGTCTCTGGAGAGAGCGTTGAGGTGGCTCTTGAATAGACCATTGAAGCAACCTTGGAGGGAGCGTTGAAGTGGCTTCCTCTTGATTCGATTTACCCTTGCGAATTCCATGATTCTTGACCGACCATCTTTCTCATGTTGAAGAAGTCCTTGATCGACGGTGAAGGAACTTCATGCCGAGCCTCGATCCCCAAGCGTGGTATACATGGTTTGTTCGTAGTGGTTGTTGTCGACCCGGTATGGAATATCTTGGACATTGTTTCATCATTGTGGGAGTCGTGCATGTGGTACCGGAGTTGGAGTTGACAGGACGTGCGGGATGTTGTATCTCGGTGATTTTCCTCTTGTCGCTTCAGGGAACTACTTACGTATAGGTCAAGGTTGTATCGCATGTTGGTGAGATATATCCCCTACGAACATTATGAGGCTCTTCATTACCGGCATGCCTGGTTCTTTCTATCAGTGCATATGTTGTTGTAGATGAGCATTCAACAGCTCCAGAGGATGACCAAAAACGCGGATTCTCCAACATAACATGATAGACATGTACCACTCGTCTCGATAAAGTGACTCGCCCGATCTTGTTCGACCACTGTCTGATAGAGTGACTCGCCCGGATCTTGCTCGATATGACGCGTGGACATCGTTATCTTCTTGAGGCTGCTCCCTTGAGACATCGTTATCTTCTTGAGGCTGCTCCCTTGAGGTATCGGCTCCAGTGGAAGATTGCCGTCATAGAGCGTTGATACGCACCGGCATTCTTTAAACCAAATGGCATTATGGTATAATAAAAATTTCCGAGAGGAGTTCGAAAAGTTATCTTACTTGTATCATGCTCGTACATCCTTATCTGGTTGTAGCCGCTACATCCATCCATGGAGGAGAGCATGTCGTATCCGCTGTTGCATCTACTAACATGTCGATGTTAGGTGAGGAGGATCGTTTTGGAGCAGACTGCTCAAGTCTCTCGAAGTCTATGCAGCACCTGATCTATCCATTTTCCTAATCAGAATCGTTTAACCGACTTGGATCCGGGTATGACATGTAGAGGATGGGTGACCAATTTTCATCTAAATCCCAGTATTTCTTCATATCTCCAAGCGAATATGTCTTGGTACTCTTTGAGAAGTTCCACGAGCTTCAGTGCGTTTATCCTTACTCAAGGTTGAGCCGATGGAGATAGGCTTTAGAGATTCCCCAACGATTTCAATATCATCGGGTGGAGTTGGTGCCCTCTTGCACTGTTGTGGAGAATCTAGCCCTTGCTCTTGTGGTTCGTTGTCTTGTTGTAGCATTCCACTAGGTGGAGAGACCGGGGTGCCTCCCCGCTAATTGATAATGGCAAAGTGTCGTTACCGTTTTCCCTTCTCGGTCACGACTCGCCATAAAAGTTCGTTCCCTCTTCGTGTGAACGTGGGTCGTGGCTTCACAGGATAGAGAAGAATGCTTCACGCAAAGATGCATCGTGGGTACCAGCCCTCAATGATGCAAGCCGGTCTTCTTCCCCGAATTGACGCCCACGTGGGGAGGGGATGCAACGAACTTGTCCGATTCTTTCAAGGAGCTTCTCCGTATGTGCTTTGGTTTGGTTTCCCTCGAAGTCCGTCATTGTGGTAGGCTTCCGTACGACCTGCCTCCTGGGAGAACCTTGGATGTATTGAGAGTCTTGAGAGTAATCACATTCGAAGACGCTCCTGTGTAGATAAGGGCCCTCTTGAACTCTGAATCCTTGATGTGTGCAGTGGCATGTATGGCACGGTTGTTCCCTTCTTCTGGTTGATTGCAGCAAACGTCTCTGCCCACTGATTATTCGAGAGGTGTAAAAGTTTGCATAAACTTTCCACTAGAGAAACCGCTTCCGATCCACCTAGCCTGGCTCATAGTGAGACTATTGACTTGAGGAGGATCGTTGTGAGGATCAGTCCCCAGTATAGGAATCTCCATGACTGGACCGTTCATATCTGATGTCGCTTCTTTGATCAGGTCCATGGAGGTCCGTGCCGCTGAAGTACCTTCCCTAAGCGTTGAATGCGTTCTTTTTTGCTCGAGGGGCTGTCGCGGCTCTTGCGAAATCGATCGCCAATGTCTTAAGAAAAGTGAGTACCTCTTTCCGAGTTGCGGCCATATCCGTTTGAGTCTTAGCAAGAACTTCCTCGCTTCTCCATCAAGTCTGCAATGGTAATGGGAATGGTCCTCCTCTCGTCCCTCCTGGTTCCTCGTCCCGATGAAGGAGTGGAAGTTGTTGCTCTCGTGACTACCGAGGTGTTACACTTGATGAGATGCCGGATTTTGCGCCGCTCGGCTCGGGTGATTGGAGGTGTTGTAATATCACCGCTAAGTGATCGAATTGAACATTCCCATCCTCTGTACTCACGTGTTCCTTGATTGATCTCTCCTTCCTCAAGCATTTCTTCACTTAGTTGAAAGGTCGATGCGGATTGAACAGCTCTTAGGTTTCTACAAGGGTCTTGAGATATAAATCTTCTAGCGAGGATCCGTAAGGCTGCAGGTTCCATTTGTTTATCCCAGACGTTGTGGTACCCCGACAAGTCTTTTCCTCTCGTGGAGTTGCCTCGAGTATTCTTTGTCTACTGACCATGTTGTTCGTCTCTCCCGAGTCCCCCGTGATTACACGCTCTTTCGTATCTCCACCGGTAAAGGTGTGACTCCCGACTAAGGATCCAGCGTTTCTTGCACCGTTTGAGTAGATGCTCACCGACCCTTCTTGTAATTGCGCTCGTTATATCATTCAAAGAGCGGAATGTCTCGCTCGTCTTCTAGCGATACCGGCTTGATTTGCCAAGACATCCTCCAGCATTCTAGCTACACTTCCCATGATATCTCGAACCACTGTGGTCTCCGAGTGAGGATACATCGCGAGATGAAAACTGAAGAATTGAGAATTCAATTTTTGTAACCGAGAGATCAACCTCCCACCGTGGTCGCCAATTGTTTATGGGTGAAAACTATTCCTGCCGGATTTTGTAATTTGGGGTGTGTGGATGAGGAATCAATCTAAACCCTAAACAAATGCACTGCACGGTGAGTTCTTGTAGATTCGGAAATCAATCTGTGCAAGTCCGGCCTAAACCAAGAAATGGCCATTCCAGACTTGTTTCGGTCACAAAGTGAATGAGATGGGGTTGATCTTAGGGAGGGAAGCGAAGAAGGTGTTGAGATTGTGAAGGTGTTGTCTTGCTTATGACTTGTAATGTAAAGGTGAGCAGCTTACGATGCAAGCGAGTGCTCCTGGGTGTTTGAATACGTTGTGTATTAACAATTGGTTTCTGTCTCGTCTGGACTTGTGTGGTTTTTTCTCCTGTCTCCTGTTTTTCTCCTTTTTCTCCTGTTTTTGGAAAATAGGTAGGAGAATCTATTTATACAATTCATTTGAGCCTTATTCACGTCTCTCGTGGGAAGTGGAGGAAGTGGAATGATGGAGTATTGGAGGTGTGTGTCTTGTGTTACACGACCTCGCCTCTTGCCCACTTCTCCGTCATCTCTAACCGTCCATGACTTCGACACGTTCTTGTGATGGCGCGTTGCACGCCGCACGTTGTAAACCGCCGACCAATACCCCAGATGTATCCCCCAGCCTTGTGACATGATTGATGTTCGAGTGTGTGGATCGTGGGATCCACAAAAGGTAGCATGTAATGTTAAATTGAATAACTGTGTTATTCAGGAAGTTGATACTTGTGAAGTATCATGTGTATTTTATGCAGGTACTGCATCCTGGTGTGGTAGAGTGGTGGGTGGTGATTAACATGACGCCTCACTGACCAATTAACTCCTGACCAGGGTTGTATAACCAAGCCGGTGAAGTTGGACGGATGAGATGATCTTTGAGACACTCATCTGCGACCGTTAATGAAATTAGGGTTTCTAGAGGAGGTGCGCAAGCATCCCTCTTCAGCCTGGTCGAATCCAAGCTTGGGATATGACTTTGGCCAGGCCACCGTACATGCGTGTAGACAGCATGACGGTGTAGGCGCCTATACCCATTAACTCACGAAAGTATGATCTGGGCCACTCAATTTGTCCCAAGTGAAGTTGAGTGTTCGAGATCAATTTGTGACAGAAACCAAGGCCGCAAAAGCCGCGCGTCATGCCCACTTGAAGCACGTTCCAAGATGACCAATCTTGGTCGGTCTTGGCCGATCGGTCTGGTGAAGGTGGTAGGCAGGTGTTCACGCCTATACCCGAATATCCCATGAAAACGTGATCTCGAGCCATCCAAATCGTCCCATGCGAAGTTGAGCGGTCGAGATCGGCCTTGCGATTTGGGAGGTGTGACCATGCTAGTTTGGGCGCGCGTCTTGGAATAACCAGGCATGATATGCCTTGGCCGACGGGTGAGGGGATAGATGGGTCCACGGTGGTCATGTTATGGACCGGACTGTTTAATCAAATCTTGGACCCTCCATTCGTGCTTAGGAGAAGATGGACGCCGTGATGCTCAAAACCCAAATTTTTGGGTTTCAAGGCCGTGCGACCATGCTTTATTCGGCGTAATTAATTGGGATAACCAACCATGGTTGGTCCTGACAAATTGGTCAGGTATGTAGGCGGGCCCACGGTGATTGTGTTGACATGCTATGGGCCCTTTGAATCTACATCTACACCCTCCATCTATACCTGCGAAGATGGATGGTTGAGACTGGTTTGCGGCATGTAATATGCCGCAAACCCTAATTTAGGGTTTTCCCGTCCATATGCTCGGTTTGGACGTTTTGGCAAGCTAGGCCAAAGGGGAGGCCGACCATGCGGGTCCGCGTTGGTTCGGGCAAAGGATATTCCATACCGCTTGGGGGTGATGGAAGTGATCCGGGTCATCCAATCATGCTTGTGGAGTTGGATGATCAGGATCATATCCGGACCGATACGGCCGGTCCGGATGCTCAATCGGGCTAGTATAACACACCGAGAGTGGCTCAATCGGGCTAGTATAACACACCGAGAGTCACCCGTCACGGGTATTTCGTACATGGTTTCATTATAATTCTTGGAGGTTCGTATTGCTCTCGCTAAGAGTAACACTCGATCAAATCATGCCGCACCGATAATGAGTACAAAAATACAAGGCTGATTGCGCATTAATTAATAATGCTAGAAATTCCAGTGGGTATATGGGATTGTTGCTACATGCTCCAACCCTGGATGAATTTCATGTATTCACGAATCGGGATTGTTGCCAACCATTCTAGGTGAATTAAGTGAGGAGTATCCAACACTTATCAATGGCTTTATCTTTTACAAGATGTCAGCGCATAATTTTTCTGGTTTTTTTACAATTTTAACCTTAAACGAAAATCCACCATCAACAACGACTTAACTCCCTCTTCCTTCAAACTCAAACACGCCTACCCCTGTGGACCTCGAAGATGCTGATCTGGGTATCTCATCTTATGAATACCCCAATGTAGGTCTTTCGTTCGATGTTCGCATGAAATGTTTATCCTCCATCTACCGAGATGTCGGTGGATTCTCAGTGCGGAAGGAGTTTGTGCCTTTGTACACAAAGGTATGGAGAAAGTACGACCATATAACAACCAGGAATGTGGTCCGCCATTGTTCATCTGCTTTGGTCACCACGGTAAACTGCCTTCTTCCCATGATTGCTGAGATGGAGAATATTTCTATCTCGCAATGTTGCTCGAATCAAGCCTCGAAAAGTGGGAGAATATGGTATCTACCCGTGAATCCATGGAGTTCAATGTGGGCTGGTTGCGGCAAAGATCTTGATATCATCAAGGTTGATCGAGATGGCATCCTCGTAAATGTCGTTCCTGCTGCGAAAGCTATCTTGGAAGAAGAGAAGGATCTGGCTAAGGAATCAAAGAAGGTAGAGCAGGCAGTACAGGACTTGAAGAGAAGGACAGAGAGATACCGAGCTAGATTGGAGATGATGCTCTCCAGGAACTATAATCTGCTAGATGGCCTCCTCTAAGTCGTATTCAGCTATACTCGTTTATGTTAAAACTTTTCTTTTGAATACCCTTGCGGAATAAATTGTATTTGTTTTTTGATTGGTGAAACGGGTTTTTTCATTAATGCATCTCTGGATATAATTGATGATTCAAACATGTAATGAAAGTAAATTCCTGTATTGTAGCGTCATAAGACAGAGTGAACAATGGTCAAGCATGATATGCCTTGAGCCATTTTCCATTGATGACCGCTTCCAGCTTGCCTTCGTCCACCTTAATGATCTTGTAGTAGCCAGTATTGTAAGCCTTGGTGACTGTGTAAGGACCTTCCCATTTCGGTGAGAATTTTGGTGCGGACATGTCTTGTTGGATGTGTTTGGCTGTTTTGAAAACCAAATCTCCCACTTTGAAAACACGTGGTTTCACAGTTTTGTTGTATGCCCTGGAAATTCTATTCCCGTACACCTGAGTGCGTTCTTCTGCTTTGTTTCTTCTGAAATCTAGAGTGTCTAACTCTGCTAATCTAGATTTAGAGGCTTCAGCCTCGTTCCAGTGGATCCCGGTTGTCGCTGCAATCCTGGCTGATGGGTTTTTGATCTCTGCTGGGAGAATTGCATCCGCTCCGTAAACAAGTGAGTATGGGGAAACTCCAATGGAGATTCTGGGTGATGTCCGGTATGCCCATAGCGCCATTGGTAACTGGTCATGTCATTCCCTAAGATTGTCGTATATTGTTCGACTGATGATCCGGATCAATGTCTTGTTGGTACTCTCAGCTTGTCCGTTCCCTTGAGGATAATAGATGGTGGAGAATACCTTTTTAATGCCATACTCTTCAAGTAACTCTCCTACCTGTTTATTGGCGAAGGGAGTGCTATTATCAGTGATGATATGCTTAGGCACACCAAAACGACAAATGATATATTCTTTAATAAAAGCTGTAATTGTTGCTCCTGTAGTTCCTCGTAGGGGAATGGCTTCTACCCATTTGGTGAAGTATTCTGTCGCGGTAATGATGTACTCGTGCTTCTTCGATGATGGCGGATTGATTTTCCCGATAATGTCCAGTCCCCAGCTGTAGAATGGCCATGGACTGCTTATCGAGTGCAAAAGGGTGGAAGGCACGTGAACAAGGTTCCCATGAATTTGGCATTTGTGACAGCTTTGAACAAAAGCGGCTGCATCATCCTCCATGGTTGGCCAATAGTATTTCTCGTGTATCTGGAGAAACATTTTCCTCTTCCCTTGATGTTCCCCTTCATATGTTTCCTTCAAGATGACTGGGATTTCTACCTCGACTGTGCATCGTAATAGATCACCTCCGAAGCTCTTGCGATACAGATCCCTTCGTGGAATACGAACCGCTTGGCCTTTTGCTTTATCTTGACGGCTTCCTTTTGATTGGCAGAAGTTGTTCCATCACGGAGATAGCTAACGTATGGCTCTCCAAATCCCGGTGGGTTCACATTAAAAACTTCCAATTGATGTGGCGGCGCTTGGAAACTTGAGCAGGACTTCTGAAGTAATCTGGATTGAGTCTCCATCTCTGGCCAGTAATAGCCCAAGCGTTGAAGTAGTCGGTAAAGCGTTACCACCAGTGATTATCCACAAATTTCATTGTGAACACGACTCAGCTGTAGTTGTGCTTCTTCATCCCCAAGACATCTTGACAGGGAACCATCCGGTTTTCGATAATACAACATACCATGAATCATGAAGAAGTTCTGCAGGGTTTTGAGACTGACCTTTCCTTGGGAGAGTGAACTGTTGAGCTCTTGAATGATCGGAGTTCTCCAATTATTGGTCTTGGTGTGTTTGTATTGTGATATCCATGTCGAGTCTATGGTTCTCCTCTTTATCGTCGTGGTTTCTTCCAAACCTTCGAACTTCAATTTGGAAGCCAGTGTTGCTAGACAATCGGCGTGTTTGTTGTTGTTGCGACCAACATGGGTTATGGTTGCGTTGGCAAAATAGTTTAGTAACCTATGTGCTTCTGATCGGTATGGAGCTAGCGTTACTTCCTTCAATGTGTATACTCCGTTCATCCCGATTTACAAGAACTTGGAGTCACCTCTTATCTCCGGACGCGTGACTCCCCGCTTGTTTGGCTATTGACAGCCCTATGAGGAAGGCTTCATACTCGCTGAGTTGTTGGTGCATTTCAAAGTCCAGCTTTGAAGGAGTGTGAGAATACTTCCCCGCTTGGAGATACTAATACCACGCCCGCTCCTCCAAGATATCGCTAGGGGTAGCAGAGCCATCAAAATACAAGAGCCACACTTCTTCTTCCAAAACAGACGTCTAGAAATTCTCCAGAAGGTCCTCATGTAGCCCCGTGCCCTCTCCAGGAATGTCGATAATAAGTTCCGGATCGCTTGACCCTTGATAGCTCTAGGTGACGTACATGTTATGTCCACTCCGACATTTGGAGAAGCCACTAGCCTGTCCTTCCCGTCAAGACCGCTTTGAAAGTAAAAACTTTGCGGGATCGGATTTAGACACGAGTATCACCTTGTTGGATAGTAGGTAATGCCCGAACTTCGAATGGAATGGATCAAAGCTAAACATGCTTTCTCGCTTTGGGATATCCGAGTTCAAAGATCTCTTAATATTCGGCTTAAATAGTATATGGGACGTTCGATTCCATCGTCGTCTTCCTGAGCGAGTAGATCCCCTACTGCGGTGTCACTGAAGGCAGTGTAAAGACACAGCGGCTTCCCTTGTACAAGAGACTTCATGATGGATGGACATGATAGTATTCGTTGAATTTTTCGAAAAGCTTCCTGTTGGGTTGCGGTCCAAACGAAGCTGGCTCCTTTCTTCAACAAGGGGGTGAATGAGGCAGTAAGTTGGGCTAGACCAGGTATGAAACGTCGAATGTAGTTCACCTTGCCCATGAAACTCTGGAGCTCCTTCATAGTTCGTGGAGGCGGCATCGTGATGATAGCCTGAGTCTTGACTGCCCTACCTTGATACCTTCGCGACACTGAATCCCGAAATTTACCCGAAGAGACACCGAAAGCGCATTTCAAAGGACTCATCTTCAACTTATATTCTCGACACCTCTCGAACACTTACCGTAAGATGTTGGTGTGATCTGCTCGATCCCTTGACTTGACCACGATATCATCTACATAGTCTTCTACTTGTTTATCCATCATGTCGTGGAAGATTGCCGTCATAGCACGTTGATACGTTGCGGCGTTCTTCTTTAAACCGAATGGCATAACAAAGATAGTAAAATTGCCAAGAGGGGTTCGGAAGGCTGTCTTACTTGCATCGTGCTCATACATCCTTATCTGATTGTAGCCACTATAACCATCCATGAAGGAAAACATGCCGTGTCCGCTGGTGGCGTCTACTAACATGTCGATGTTAGGCAGAGGAAAGTCGTCCTTGGGGCAGCACTTGTTCAAGTCTCTGAAATCCACGCAGCACCGAATCTGTCTGTTTTTCTTCTTCACTGGGACCACATTAGCTAACCAGGTCGGATGATGAATAGGTCTGATGAAGCCAGCAGTTAGCAACTTCTGAATTTCTTTCTTGATTTGTTCTTCTACTTCGTGTCTAAATTGCCTCGGAGATTGCTTGATTGGCTTGGATCCAGGTATGACATGTAGGTGATGGGTGACCAATTTTTCATCTAGACCAGGCATCTCCTCGTATGTCCAGGCAAACACATCTTGGTACTCCTTGAGTATTTGAACAAGACTCGCACGTTCGTCCGTGGACAGGGTCGAACTGATAGAGACATGCCTGGGAGATTCTTCATTCCCGATGTTAACAGTCTCGAGCTCGTCAGTGGTGGAATTGGCTCCATTTTGTAGCTGTCGCGGGGCGTCCAATACCTCCTATTGTGTTTCGTCGTTCTTGCAGCATTCAATTGGGCGGAGAGACTGGGTGCCAATCTCTCCTGCTAAATTCTAACAGCGGCGCCGGTATATTATCTTCGCCTTCCGATCACGGCTTGCCTCGAAAGTGCGTTCCCATTTGGTGTGGGCATGGGTCAAAGGCGGACGCCTCGTCAGAGAAGGTGTGTCGTGGTGCCTAGCCCCCAGTGATGCAAGTCGGTCTTCTTCCTGGATTGAAGCCCACGTGGGTAGTGGGATGCACATGACTTTGTCTGACCTTCCATGCGGAGTTTTTTTGGCTCGAACAGCTCCACTCCGCATATTGGTGCGTACGGAGACAATGATGCTGGAATACATATGACTTCCTCATTTAGCATGATCTTCAGGCACTGGTGATACGTTGAAGGGATGACCTTATTGTCATGAAGCCACGGTCTCCTAGTATTATATGGTAGTCCGGCTCCTTTTCTATGACTTCAAATTTCACTTTTGACTAGAACGGGTCCTACCGATAAATTGATTGACATACCCGTATGTTCTGGTCTCCGTTTCCTTGAAGTCCGTCATTGTGGTGGGTTGTCGTACAATCTTGCATGGGCTAACCTTGGTCGTTTCAGAGTCTTGAGAGTAATCACATTCGAAGATGCTCCTATGTCGATGAGGGCCCTCCTGAACTCTGAACCCTTGATTCGTGCGGTAACATGTAGGGCACGGTTATGACCTTCCTCTGTATCATGTCATCTTCTGTAAATGTAACATTATTTACGTATGTTTTCGATGCAGCTTTAAGACTTCGGACATGAAGGATTCAGTGTACGTACGTAGCTATTTTATTAATTGCAGCAAACGTCTCGCCCGTTGATTCTTTGAGAGTCGCAAGAGTTCACACAAGCTTTCCACTAGAGATGCCGCTTCTCGATCCACTTTGGTCTCTCGGTTCGTAGTAAAGTCGTTGATCCGAGAGGAACTAGTCCCCGGTGTAGATGTCTCCTAACGCTCATCTCGATGTCATCTTGATGAGGAGATCAAGTATGCCATTTACCGCTTCTTTGATTAGCTCCATGTTCTTCGTGTGAATCTCCCGTACTGCTAGTTCGCAATGTTGGAAATCTCCCGATCATGCCGCGATACGCCAGTTAGGAGGAGGGGTATCTCCGTTGGGGGAACCATCAGGATTTGAGACTGTCGAAGTGGTCCTAAGACCAACCATCTTGAAATTTATTGAATGGTATTGAAGAAATTGACTTTACGACTGAGAGATTACCTCCCGCTGTGGTCTCCAATTGTTTATGGGTGAAAACTATTTCTGCCGGTTTTGGTAATTTGGGGTGTGTGGATGAGAAATGAGTCTAAACCTTAAACAAATGCACTACACGGGAGTGCTTGTAGATTCGAGAAATAAATGTGCAAATCCGGCCTAAACCAAGAAATGGTCGTTCCGGACTTGTTTCGGCCACAAAGTGAAGGAGATGGGGTTGATCTTAGGGAGGGAAGCGAAGAAGGTGTTGAGATTGTGAAGGTGTTGGCTATGTATGACTTGTATCGGAGAAAGTCAACCGGCTTGCAGGATGTAAGCTATCAGTTCCGGTGTTTGAATACGATGGTAACAATACTTGCCTCTGTTGTCTGGACTTGTTCTGTTGTGTTGGAAATAGGGAGGAAAACCTATTTATACAAGTCATTTGAGCCTTATTCACGTCTCTCGTGGGAAGTGGAGGAAGTGGAGTGATGGAGTAGTGGAGTTGTGTGTTGGTGTTACACGACCAGTCTTGCCCACTTCTCCTGTCATCTCTAACCGTCCATGACTTCCTGACACGTTCTTGTGATGGCGTGTTGCACGCTGCACGCTGTAAACCGCCAGACCAATACCCCAGTATGTATCCCCCAGTTTGTAACATGATTGATGTCTCGAGTGGATGGATCGTGGGACCCACACAAAGTAGCATGTAATGCTAGACTAAATAACTAAGTTATTTAGGAAGTCGATACTTGTGAAGTATCGTGTGTATGCAGGTACTGCATCGAGTATATTCAGCATGTATGAAGCATCGTTGTTTTTAAGGCTTACCGAAGTAAGTCACGAATTTAAGCGTCTTAAAATAGCATCATGTCCAGCTATCTTCGAGTGATCGTTTGGAGACTATACAGGCAAGCTCTGACTTGACCGATCACTCAATGTGGAAAAGTAGTGGACGGTGATTGTGGTGTCGTCTCATTGATGGCCTAACTCATGTCTTAGGCTGTTCGTCCAAGCTGGTGAAGTTGGACGGACGAGATGACTCGCAACCCTCATCTGCGACCATCGGATTAGGGTTTAAGAAGTACGCAAGTTCCTTCTTTCAGCTTGGTCGAATCCAAGCATGGGAAGTTCTTTATAGAGGACCGACTGTATGTGTGTAGACGACATGCGGGTGTCCATGTCTATACTTCACTATCCCACGAAGGTAATCTAGGCCACTCAAGTTTACTGGTAAAGAAGAGTGGCTGAGATTGATTTGGCGACAGAATCTGTGCCGCAGGATTCCTAAAGGGGCGTGGCATGCCACCTTCAGGGCGCGCGAACCAAGGCATCGAGCCATGGTTTGTCTTGGTCGGTCGGACATGGAGATATATGGGCCCACATTGATCATGTTGATACTGTCCGGACCTGCTTAATCTATTCCTGGACCCTTCATCCAAGAAGGAGAAGATGGATGCTCGTGATCGATTTGCAACATATGGATGATGCCGCAAACCCCAATTAGGGTTTTGGATCGGTCGTGCGTACACAAATTCAACCTAACGATTTGGTAGGCTAAGATCTCCCTTTGGGGAGGCCGACCATGTGGGACCCATATTGGGACCGTGGTGATCATGGTGATACCTGACTGACGGTCATGGGCTTGATCTAGGCCATCCAGACATGCCGGTGAAGTTGGATGGTCGTGATCAGTTTGAGACCCTTAGTGACCCTTAAAGCATCACGCCGGCCAGATTATGGGTGAACCTTCGCTCCTCCCTGGCTAGGTCATAAGATGGTTGGCTATGCAGGTAGAAAGGGGGCCCGCCGGTGTGCAGGACAAGCTTGTCTGACCGGTTATGGGATAATCCACGCCGTCCAATTATGCCGGTGAAGTTGGACGGCCGTGGGCCGTTTTGAGACTGCCGTTGGCGATCTTGTGCGCACAAGCTTTTCCAAGCTGCTCCACACCAGTCCAACCATCCTACTTTAGGCTGGTGTTCGGTGGTTATTTGAGAGGCATGGTAAGTATTCAACCGACCAAGAGATAAACGAGCCCGCCGGTGGTCATTAAGGTGGTAGCCTGCTCATGTTAGGGTTCGTCCAGGTTGGTTAAATCGTGCGGCCAAGTTGCATGGTCATGATTGTTTCTAAGACATATATGGACAGTCCAGATTCAAAATATGCTCAATCAGGCTAGTATAACACACCGAGAGTTGTAGCCTGTAAAGGTATTCCGTACATGTTTCATTATTAATACTTGAGGTTCGTGTTGCTCTGCCGAGAACAACACTCGCCGTCATGCCACACCTAATGAGTACAAGAAATACAAGGCTGTCATGCATTAATTAATAATGTTGTAAATTCACAGGTATATGGGATTGCTTCTACATGCTCCAACCTCGGATGAATTTTGTGTATTTAATTCACAGAATACTGGGATTGTTGCCGCATGTTCTATTCTAGGTGAATTAGTAAAGTGAAGAAGTATTCATAACTTATTAATGGCTTTATCTTTTGCAAGATATTAGCGCACAATTTTGGCCTTTACAATTTTAGCCTTAAAATGAAAATCCACCATCAACAGATCTCTACCATTATATGAAGACTGCCAAGTTTAGCTACCATGCCTATCACTGCCAGTCTCTTCTAATCATAGCTGCTGCCAAGAATCGTTGTTTCTCGCTAGAGCTTCACCATAGCAACAACCACTGCAGACAGGTAATCCGAACTTCTGCATATTTTGCTTTCCCGTGAAGAAGTAATAGAGTCACCAGTACGGAGGCAAGATGGTGATATATTTATTATGGTAAACCCACCGACCATACAAGATAGAGCCATGTAACTCACGCTTGGGGACTGAGACTCAGCATGAAACTCCTTCACCGTCAATTAAGGACTTCTTCAACACAAGAGACACGGTCAATCAAGAAATATGTAATTTTCAAGGGAAAATCAAACTGAAGGAGAAGCCGCTTCAACGCTCTCTCCAGAAGAAGCCGCTTCGACGCTCTCTCCATAAGGAGCCGCTTCGACGCTTTCTCTAGAAGAAGCCGCTTCAGCACTCTCTCCCGAAGCCGCTTCAGCGCTCCATTCAGAGGCCGAAGCCACTTCAACGCATCAGCAAGCCACACAGACCAACTGCATCACGTCTGCCATATCGCCGACAAAATCGGTGTTTCTAGATTTCCATTTTCCTATGGAAGGGGTGCATGAGATGCCAATTCAGATCTATCAAGAGAGACTCTCCCCCATTGATCAACAAATGACGAATCCAAAAGATTTTCGCCTTCATCAATTCGTCAACCACCTTACCGAAAAATGCAGTGGAAGTACGTCTTTCAAGAGAAAATAAGCTCGGGATAATTACACCTGGGGACTGCCAGCACAGGATGCCTTCATGTACCTCAACCGGTTTATGTCTGATATCAGCATCATTATTTTTGAAGCTTTACGAGCCGCAGAAATTTCTCAGCATGAAGATGTGCATGTGTATCAAAGGCTACAAAAGTACAAATCGGAGGTATTTTCACATATCCGGCACGACATCGAATCTGAAGTGTAACTGGGGACTTCTCATCGCATCCCATTCCATACAACCATCCAAGACTCAGAAGACGGTTCAAAAGATGTCGCTTGAAGGAAGCCCTTAAAGATTCACGGCACAACGTCCATTCTTCTACATGCCTAGCTGGCACGCCACAAATCTTCAAGAAGCGTGTAGTCTACAAGGGGAATATCAAAGAAAAGAATGGGAGAGCTCAGATTGCAGAGAATCATGTATACATGCTCTACTCTAACTTTACCGATGAGAGCTAAGTCTAAAGTTTCAAGACATTGCGAGATCTTTCTAAGAATTTGGATTTCTTAGTCTGGAGATTTCATTCATTCATCCAACTGGAAACATAAAATCATAAAAGCAGCATAAATGAAGGATTATTATTCGATCAAGCCCTGGCTCTAACCGTAGACTACTAAACATCAAAGAAATATCGTCAACGCCAGGGCCAATGGCGCCATCACTAGAAACCTCTCCAGGAGATGCTTCAACATCCTCTCGATCCGCTTCAACACCCTTCTCGGAAGCTGCATCAACGTTCTCTTTGGGAGCTGCTTCAATTTCTTCAGCAGTCTTTTGAGGATATTCCTTATGACAAGGCTTGTCCACATCAGAGTCGAGGAGCATGACATCGTCATGAATAAAGAAAATCTTGGACATGCTCTCGAACGATACTCACATGTAAAAGGGACTTGCAACGCAGTTTGAGATCCCAACCAACAATATGCCTAATCTACCTGAAGTCAACCGACATCATGCTAAGGGAACGCTTACCTGGATACCTCTTGAACATGACATGTTCCAAGGACAGGCCGACCCATCTCTCCTGGTAACATCTAACTTTTTCTCATTAGTCTTACCTTTATTTGTCACCATCTAGTGCGTACCCCGCATAGTGTAACCATTACGTGCTAAGTAGGGGACTTAATATTGATGGTGGTTTTTAGTTCAAGGCTATAATTGTAAAACCAATATTTAATGCGCTGTCACCCTGCAATGGGTAAAGCCATTTGAAGAGTGACGAGTGCAAAAAACCCTCCTTGCTCATTGAGCAATTCAATATATATATAATTCACTCAGAATGGTGCGCATATTAGCAATCCCAAATATTCTGTGAATTCTATTTTTGCCAGCATTACCAACTAATGCATGACTTTCCTAGTATTTGCATATGCTATGTTCCCATCCGCTCATTATTGACATGACATGACCATTAAGTGTTCACTCTCAGCAGAGTAGCATGAATCTCCCGAAGTGCCAATATTGAAATCTGCATGAAAATACCCACACATGCTACATCACTCTCGAGATTTTCGTATCGACGTACTTTTAATTAAAGATAACTCGATCGAACATATTTAAATTCCTTAATGGAACTCTAGACTGTCCATATCAGGCCTCAAAATGATCACGACCACACAATTCGGCCGCGCAATTCAACAAGCCTAGCCAAGTCCCGGGTAGAAATAGGCGATCATCGCGATGACCGTCTACGGCCCACTAATACCCCAACCGTTCGTACTTCATCTAACATGCTTCAACGTCATTGAATGCCAACCCCAAACATGGGTGATCGCGTTGTTGAAGAGGAGAGATCGAACGAGCTAGACCGGCCAAAACGGTCTCAAAAATATCCCAATCGCCCAACTTTGCCAGTACCTAGTTGGACACTTAGATTTTCCTACAAACGGTTAAGGAAGTATCGGCATGTTCATTGGCGGCCCAACTCCTCCCTTGGTCAATCGACCTACCCGCGGCAAGACCATAATTCTTCAAGTCGTTCGATCGAACTAGGATGGACGTGGCCGTTTCAAAACCCTAATTTGTGTTTGCGGCAATATGTTACTGTCGCAAATCGACCATGGACACCCATCTTCGCCAGCCTAGTTGGACGACCTAGATTCGATCTCGCTCAACGTGCAGGATACGGATAAATCCACTAGTGGCTCGGCTATTGTGTCAAACGATCGAATATTCTCTAACAGGGTGATGACGCCCAAAATCGTTGGCCCAAAGTAGGATGTCCACACGACTTTAAAACCCTAATATGGGTTGCGATATCAAACAACTATCACGAATCGATCACGATCGTCCATCTTTTCCAGCCAAAGTAAGTGGCTTAGATTCAATTCCAGGCGACACAAAACATATAAGCGCGTCCACTGGTGTCCCGCCTATGCATATAGCTGATCGGCCTGCTCAAATTAACGCCCAGCGTTTTCAATCGATCAGCCAAAATAGGGTTGGCCGCACGGCCCCTAACCATAAAATTACATTAACGGCAGTATGCAACTGCCGCAAATCATCTCCGTCGTCCAACTTCGCCAGACGAGTTGACCAGCCTAGATTTGATTTCAGGTGACCAACAAGATGTCGTTGTGATCACCATCCACTCTTCTTCCATGAGGGACAATCGTCCAAGCAACAACTAGCTCATAGAGATCCCAAACGATCGCCCTAAGGTAACTAGTTGTGCTGCTTGCATGGAATTCAACAAAGAGCATTAACTTCCGCAAATCACCTCGGCCACTCGACTTGGCTAGTGATTTAAGCGGTCCGTATCTAACTTGATCGACCGATAGGATTTTAGAATGGCTACCGCCGCCACTCCTATAGGAACCGATCGGCCACTCCTTGGGACGCGTGCGTAGGCACCCACCGACTCCCCGGAAAGGACGGTCGTGCTCCTTTTGAGACGCTCAATCCTTGACTGATTCGATCGATCTCTAAAACAACGATCCTCCATGCACATCGATTATTTGGAGCTGCTTGTTTAAAAGCGATGCTTTATGTGCATCGAATACATACGATATTTCATGAATATCGGCTTCACAAATAACTTAGTTATTTAACCTAAAGCGTTACGTGTCGCTCAAACACAAGTCCCACGACTTGACCCATTTACTCGAGACATCAAACATGTCACAAACCGGGGATACTCACTAGGGTATTGGTCTGGCATGTGTTTAGCCATGGCGTGCAACAACGCGCCCATTACGAGAAAGTGTCAGAAAGACGGACGGCTAATAAAGAACGGGAGTAGTGGGTGAAAGTGTGATCGGTTCTCCTCATAATAGAAACGTGGTGATCACCACTCTTTACACAACCCCACTTCTCCACTGCTTGATCACCTCCACTTCCTACGAGATCAGGGCGTGCGCTCAATGACTTGTATAAATAGGATTTCGACCTATTTCAACACAACACAAGTGTTATCAACACAGTATCCAGAAAACACGTACTAAGAACTGATAGATTACATTCTGCAAGCCAGTTCTACATTCTGATACAAGTCATAAACAGCCACACCTTCATAATTCAACATTTTGATCTCAAACAACTTCTTCGCTTCCTTCCCTAAGATCAACCCCTTCTACTTCACTTTGTGACCGAATTGAATCTGGAGCGGCCATTTCTTGGTTTAGGCCGAGTCTTTGCGATTCATCTATCGAATCTAAAAGTACTCCTGCAAAGGCATTGTTTAGGTTTGAATTCGTTTCTCATCAACACACCCGTTTACCAAAAATGGGGAGAACCAGTTTTACCTCAAACATGCACATATTGGGTTCTGGGAGAAACCCCGAAATCACGGAATCAAGCCAAGCTCCATGCTGGTCGTCTGAATATGCTTCTCCGTGGACGGAATATTCCTTCTGATACCGTTATAGTAAATGATCCATATGGTCAAACCGTTAGTCAAGGGTCAAAGCAGAGAGTGAGTTAGCTTTGAATCAGTTGTCTTAGTCGGTCTTACTGGGCTTACTTTACTGAGTTACATAGACAGAGCGGTTAACAAACTCACTGAGTTAACTCGTCTGTATGAAAATCCGCCAGAGTTCTATTTGTTTCTCCGACTACTCCAGGCCAAATTCAGACCATTCTTTCCTGCACAATCCTAACATTCATCTAACCATTTCAAACTATTCTTCACTACCTGTAACAGCAGCACCATCATTCATCTGAGATCAACTTCAACGTAACCACAACAATGCTGCTGAAATTGTGAGATTGAGATCGAGAAATAATGGCATACAAGATGTGGATCGAAGATCTCTTCTCGATTTAGGGTTGGGTTAAAAGAGCTGGGTCTGGATCTGGGTAATATTATGGACCGCCTAATGACATCCCCAGTTATCTACATAGGTTCCATGAGCGCCTAGCCTGGTGCTTTTAATACTTCTGTGGGTTACCCCTTATCCTTAGCTGGGCTCCCAATATTATTTGCATGTGAATTGACAATTCTGCCCGTCTTTCTCAATTTTGGATAATTTCTTCTTCCGCGGGACTCCAGAGTACCTAATAACTCAATAACACGCGTAAAATACATAATTTACAAGAAAAATAGCAAAGAAAGCATAATCAATAGATAATACTCGAATGTTGATTCAACTATCAATGTTCAGTAATCCATCGAATGAGCAATATTTGCTCAGATGCTCGAATATTGATTCAACTATCAATGTTCGGTAATGCATCGAATGAGCAATATTTGCTCAGATGCTCGAATATTGATTCAACTATCAATATTCAACAATTCATCATACGAGCAATATTTGCTCAGACGAGCAATATTTACTCAGACTATCAATATTCAGATCCAATTATCAACATTTATTTAAGAACTATACGTCCCAGCAGACATGTTCAATCCACGAATCATAGAGCATTCGGCAACCATGTTCGGCTGAACAATACTTAGACTCATCGTCTAATCAGTCAACAATTGACTAATTAAATACACGTATGCCTTGCAGACTCCACAAATCATGAGACATCAATCATGTCACATGGGGGGATATTAATTAGGGTTTTGGTCTGGAGGCCTACGGCACGTGTGTCTATCCACGATGAGAAATGTGAGTAATTCGTGCAAGCAGTTGAGGGAGTTAGCAAAGTAGAGGGTGGATGGTTAACCAAGTCTCCGCATGATGAAACTAGTCTAACCACGATTTCCCACTTTCCCACTCTTTCACTCGGGCAACCGTCACACTTACTGGATATTAATGTGTCCATGTTCTAGTAATATAAATAAGTTCTCTGAATTCATGATAAAGGACAGAACTGATATACGGGAATTATCACGATAATTCTCATTTGAACAATCACTCTCAAATGAGAAGAATTCAAACTTATTCGAACCCAGCAGTTCATCAATGTGCAAAAACCCATAACACATTCACAAATTTTGATCACCATTGATCTCACACACTCCTCAGCTTCCTCATACAGATCAACCCTCTTCCCTCTTTGTGACCGAATTGACTCTGGAACGACCATTTCTTGGTTTAGGCCGGAGTCCTACAGATTTATCTCTCGAACTCAAAGCACTCCCGTTCAGTGTATTCGTTTGAGGTTAGGCAGTTTGCTCGGTTGAGGAGCCTCTGTCCGCACGGTCGTCTCTCAATTTTCTGAAAAAACAGCGAACTGTTTTTCCCCATCAATAATTGTACACATACCATGGTTTGCATACCATCTCTTAAAATAAAAATCCAGGGATTTTAGTACGCATACCCATTTGCATACTGCTATAGGTCATGAAAACTCGTTTGCAAACCGGTATGCATACTTGCATGTAGACGTCAATATTCACTAAACTTATTTTGGTCGTAACTTCTTCGTCCGAACTCGGAATGACCTCATTCTTTTTGCATCTCTTCCATTTTGAATTATCTTCAAAATGAAGATGAGAATTCTTGAATTTGGATGAGTTAAGATTGATCTTTGTCTCGTCTCTTGTTTTTGAGTGTTTTGCTCTGTTTCGCTGCACTTGTTCCACTTCTCTTGGACTTGGGCACTTGTGTTCTTGGAGTACTACCCTTCTAAGCTCATTTTTATCTTTTATAAGAATTTTGTTGGTGAGTCACAAAGAAGAAAGTTCAAGAATGGACAGTAGTACGCATTGCTATGAGATTCTTGAATGTTTACAATCATCTTATGTGAACTATGATGCATGGTCATTAATGACTTTGTAAGTTCTTATTTGTTAAGAAAATCTTTTTATACACCTTTAGTAGCTATTCTTGGTGTAAATCCGTGCGAAAAAGATTGATTCCACCTTCTAAGGACAAATCATCTTGTATGTGCGAGTTTGTCTTATTTTTGTCTAGGTAACTTCTTACGAGATTTTTTTCCCTTGTGTTTTAAGAAGGATAACTAGGGTTTGGAATAGCAATTATTGTGATTAAACATAGCTATTTCCAACAATTTTTATCTTGCAATGTTTTTAGATTTATTTATTTAAATTCTAAGTTATTTGGAAGATGATTTTTGCAGTATTAATCTTTATGGTTTTATATAATGCAAATTTTTATAGGATGTGTTGTTTGCGTCCGTGAACCTTGACTGTCCCATATGTGTTCAATAGTTATCTCTATTATATGTTGGTATGCAAATATTGGTAAAAGATAGAATGAACTTTTGACAACAAAAGTTAAGCCTATTATGTCTTTATGCAAATATTGATGGAAGATAGGATGAACTTTTGTTTACAAATATTAAGTATATTATATGTCATTGTGCAAATAGTGACGAAAAATAGAATAAATATTTGTTTATTCCGCAGTATTGGTCTTTTCCTGATCCACATCTTTGTGTATGTACTGTGTTGCTCCGTAAGTTTTCTTATGTTGAGCATGGCCAATTGAATTGATCATTTTCCTTATGGTTAATCCAATTAAGATTTTTGGATACAAATTCATGTTTTCATGTTATTTGATTATGTCCTAAGAAATCCGTCTTTTCTCGTAAAAGTAAGGTCTTGTTGTTCTTTCGGGAATGACATTTAATGGGGGAGAGTTTTTAATTGAACTTGTGCTTAATTGCCAAATCTTTGTGGGGAGTGCAGTTGTGGAATATTGTAGGAGTTTTCTTGTATCTTTATAAACTGTTTGATGAATACACTAAGTTTCGACTATGTGAAATCATCGAAACCAAGTTGATATGTTCCCTTTTGGTCATGAAGTATCTCTATGAAAATTTCATGAGGATCCCACTAGTTTTTGTACCTTTGCCAATTTGTATTGACAAAAAGGGGGAGAATTAATGTGTAGTTTCATATTACAAATACATATGGTTTACGGATCATTATGTAAGGGAGAGTGGTTTTCATTGTGAGATGAAGTATTGACTAAGGGGGAGTGATACATATCACCATAGTATTGTTGTAAAAGTTGTGGTACAATTGAAATTTGATGATGTGTAATAATATTATGACACCGTATAACAACGATTGAGACCAACTGTTTTCTCATTGTTATTGCTACGGATCTTCAACGACTATGACGCTGAGTTGAACATGTTCAGAATCAATGGAGTACTTGGAAGTGACGAAGATTTCGAGTTATGTTGAAAAGCCAAGGAGATCAATCTTTGGATGAGAAGCTACAAAGTTTATTTATTTTGTAATCCATATATATATATTGATAGTTTTGTCACTAAAATTGACAAAGGGGGGGATTGTTAGAGCATTGCTCGGTCAAACTCGCATGTGTTGCTATCTCAAGCATGTTTGTCAATGTTAGTGATCAAAACTATAAGTCTTGATTTCTAGTTTACTTATAAATGTCTCGGACTAGGATAGATTGTGTAGTTGAGCATTAGACTTCACGGCGTTCATCATTTGACGACGAAGAACTACTAAGGAGATCTTGTGGAACTTCATCAACAAAAGGTATGTGGAGACTGAAACTCATCTATCACTTGGAAAGTCTATTTCTACTCTATCTCCTATATTGAGACAAAAGTCGTAGTTCTATATAGTTTTCTTATGCACATTTGATATTTCGAGCTAAGTTTAACTCGCTTACATATTTCTCGAAATATATGTTGGCAAGATTTCGCTTTCGTTAACTATTGTTGATCCAACATGGTGTACACGTTTAGGTACGGTTACTTAAACCCAAATGAAGGTACATTTTATTTGTGTAAAACAAGCTAAGTTCGAACTAACGGTTGAAAGATATTAGCTTGGGTCTAATCAGGTTTTCATCTACCAGTGAATATTGAATACTTTGTTACCGAGGTAACTTAGATTGCAAACCCTGATTTGAAAACTATATAAAGCAAAACTCTAGCAACTGGGAAACCACTATTTGCGACTAGAGTCAATTCTCCTTTAACCTTAGGTTTTTCACGAAACCCTGTAGGTTAACGACTTAAAAACATCATTGGGATTGTGAAGCCATACCCAACTATTTTCTCTGTAGTTGAGTGTTCTGATCTTACTTTTTCAATTGTGATTGAGTATTATCTTTGCTAAGATTTGCTTGAGATTTATCTCCTATAGGTAAGATTAGCTAAGGGAATCAAGTGCGTAGTATCCTGATGGGATCAGAGACGTAAGGAGCACAACTGTACCTTGAATCCATGTGAGATTGATTAGGTTCAACTACATCCGTCTGAAGTTCATTGGTAGTAGGATAGTGTATGTAGAGGCTTAATACAATGGAAGTTCAAACTGGACTAGGTCCTGGGTTTTTCTGCATTTGCGGTTTTCCTAGTTAACAAAATTTCCGTGTATGTGTTATTTCTTTTTTCGCATTATATTTTGTTATATAATAGAAATATCACAGGTTGTGCGTTAAGATCAATCAATTAGATAATCCAACCTTTGGTTTTTGATATAAATTGATTGACACTTGAACATTGGTCCTTGGTACCGTTCAAGTTATTTCTCTTAGGGTTCTCAAATTCTTATTTGTTTGATTGCGGATTGAATTGAAAAATAGAGATATCGCTCTTTGATATACTTTCCTATAGATTGAGTCTGACTGTCTAGTTGATTCTCTTGAAAGTATATTGGAGTAAGTCCTCTCAGTTGCCAAACGAATTGTTGGGTGTGATTGTTGTACCCCCGCTTTTTCACAGAGTGTATATCTTGTTTATGTAAATCAGATTCAAAGATTCATCTAACGGTGGATATTGATTGCTTGGTTTCAAAGCTATCTTAGCTTAAACCTAAAGCAATATATGCTTTGAATGTCTATAAAAGGGGAACTTCAAGCAACTAGGATATTTGAATCCCGACACTTCTTTGGTGTCCTAGTTGTAACTAGAATCGTCCTCTTCCTAACCCTTTTAGGGTTTAGCGACTACAAAGACGTCATAGTTATTTGTAAGCGTGTCCGCTTATCTTTTCTTGATAACTCGAGTATCCTGATCTTAATCGATTGTTGAGCTACTCACTCAATCAAGATAGATAGAAATCATCAAAGTTCTCTTTGTCTCAAACTTTGTTGATTCCACAAGTTTTATACTTGTGAGATGAATAATAATCTAGGATGCACTTGGATTGCATAAGTCCGGATTTTGAGGTTAGCTAGACTTTGTTTATTGCTATCGATTTCCATTACCTTTGATCAAACTTTTTATTGTAAAAGAAAATCATATATGTATATGATTAATCCGTGGAGGAAGATTGGTTCAAAGTCTTCAATTGAGTTAAAAATGAATTCTTAGTTGGTGTGACGTCGCCCAAGGGAATCAATTGCGCGGAGTCCTGCTGGGATTCAAGAGGCGTAAGGAGCGCGATTGTACCATAATTGGTGTGATACCTTTTAGGGCTCAACTACATTCCAGTCATAAGTTAACTGGTAGTAGGCTAGTATCTGTAGCGGATTAATACAGTTTGGTGTACAGTCTGGACTAGGTTCCGGGGTTTTTCTGCATTTGCGGTTTCCTGGTTAACAAAACTTCTGGTGTCTGTGTTATTTCTTTTTCCGTATTATATTGTTTATCTTTATAATTGAAATATCACAGGTTGTGCGTTCATCAATCATAGTAGATACATCCGACCTAGTTTGTTGGATATGACTTGATTGATTCTTGGACATTGGTCTTTGGTACATGATCTCTTTGTGATTAGGTTCACGGATTTGATTTCGTAAACGTTCTAATCATAAGATATATATATATAACTTTAAATATTATTATTTGTTTGAGTTTAACTATCGTAGTTGTATTGAGTTTGTCCATATAGATTGCCTAAGAAAAAGTTGGTGGTGTATTTTGGTACCCCCGCATTTTCAGGGGCTACCATCACAATCGCTAGATAATGAACATAACGAAACTACTGATTGTATGATTGCTAGATAATGAACATCACGAAACTAGTGTGTGTGAAAATAGAGAAATTTGAAATTTGGTTAATTTGAAAAAAGTATACTTGGGGCAACTATCTCAATCGGTAGATCATGAACATCACAAAACTACCAATTGTGAAAATACAGAAATTCGAAATTTGCTTAGTTTTGAAAAAATTATATTTGGGGCTATTATCACAACCGGTAGATAATGAACATCACGAAACTAACGATTATGAAAGTATAGAAATTCAAAATTAGGGGAAAAATCAATTTGTTTTTTTTTTTTTTTTTTTGCATAATTGGTAGTTATCGATGTTATCGAAACCAGCGATTGTGCTTCTATTTGGAACAAAAGAATATAATCAGTAGATAATGTACTCTATTGTCTACCGATTTTGGGACGTTAATGGCGCTAAATGCATTCAATCGTCATCTCTAATCGTTATTGAACATTCAACATGATATTCTTCATGATGTTTACCACCTTCTTCTTCATACTCATCCATTTCTATTTTTTTCTATTTTTTTTCTGAAGCAATCATCCATTTTTGTTATTGATTTTAGGGAAACCTAGCTTTCCCAAACTACTTTTTCTTCTCTAATACACTTTATTTCTTTTTAAAACTATAACTCTAATGATTTCTAACAAAAATATAATCAAAATTAACTAAATTTTTCTCTGCGATTTTCTCTCTCTCCAAATCTCTCTCCAAAATATAAATCGAAAAAAACTACATAATAATAACGTTTAAACAATACAGTAAAATTTCTATAAAATAATATGCTTGGAACCACCCTAATCCTATTATTTAAAAAAAAATCATACTATCATAATTTAATAATAACTTATTATTTTGTAGATACATTAATGATATACTAACTTAAAGACTAATTCCTAATTTTTTGAATTTGAATAACTATGGTTTGGATATGCAATCATTTACTAATTTGTTAAAATTTTGTAGATAATGAACTTATTATAGAAACATTAATAAATACAACTTGATTTAATTAATATTGAAAGAAAATTGTGTATGAAAATTATGTTTTATTTTTCTAATAAAATATCTATTTTATATAATTTTTGGGACTTATTAATTTTTGTGGGGACGAAAAATTCTATTATTAGCACGAGTGTTGTATTATCGAGTATTATTGGTTAAAAACTGAATTAATAATTAGTGGATATTCCTTCTAAACGCAATCCCAATTATAAAGGAACCATTTTTTGGGACCATGGTTTTATAAGGCCATCTACCCTATACTTATAAGGGATGCCCTAAAGTGTAGACATTACTAATTTGCCCACAAACCCTAATTAAGATTATAACTAAACTAATAACTACCAAAAAATAGATTTAACCTAATCTAATCTATTAACAAAAACACAAAATTAGACCTACCCTACCCGCCGCACAAACTGAAGTTTGGGGAGAATTTTTTTTTTTTTTTTTTTTTGCTTCTCTTCTTCTTCCTTTCAACATCGTCTTCATTGATTAATCGTCGATTCATAAAATTTTCATCGTCGATTAATCAATCGAGTATATAAGAATGGTTCTTTGAAAGAAAACCCAAAGACTCCCAGGAAAAGGTCCCGATTAGCACATCTAGCAAATCTCCCAAGTGAAATTGAGAAAGAAGTGGAACTGAAAGTTAGAGGCATTATTAATTATAAAAGACTTAAGCAGAACTATGATTCTGCCATGGGACCGATTCGCATGTATTTTCAAACAAACCCATTACTTTTGATTTTATTTTGATTGCTTCAATTGAATAGAAATCATCAAAACATGGTTTAAATGGAAGATACAGTGTGTTGTTCGGTTAACAGAAATTTTGAAAAAACCTAGTTTTGTAACCGAACTTCCTGAAAGGAAGAACAATTTGGTTACCCCAGATTTTAAATTAGGTTACCGAAATGCTAGTTCGGTTCGTTCACAAAAAGTGTTAAGACTTCTTTGTAACCGAACTTCACCTTTAATACAAATAAAACTGTGGAGTTCGGTTGCTTTTCATTTTTCAAAAAAATTCTTACAACCGAACTGTACCGTTAATGCATACATATGGACTTCGGTTAGTTTGCATATTTCTATTTTTAGATTTATGTAACCGAACTCCTCCCTAATTGCATATATGCATATATATGTGCAGATCGGTTTGTTCGCAAAAAAATGGACTAACAGAACTCTACCCTGATTGCATATATGTGGATTTCGGTTTGTTCGCAAAAAAGCTGGACTAACCGAACTTTTCCCTGGAACACAATTTTTTTTTAGAGTTGGCCTATTTTTTTGTGAACTTTTGCTACTAACCAAACCTTACTATGAGAACCCTTATGTTGCGTCTGATTTAGTCAATCATTTATCGGTTAAGCTAATATTTTTTGTTTTCTTGATTAGTGGCAAAGGAAAAAAAAAATCCAACCAAGGATTAATTGAAGATATGAGAACTCCCACGCCTCGAGGCAGATTACACTTAGGTACCGATAAGTGTGGAACCCAAAATGCTAAGTTTAGAGGTGGGCATTACCGGGTGTTGTCATCCAAGATGATGTCAATAGATAATGTTGACAATGTAATCCAACAAGTTAATGAAGAGATTGTGGAAGAGATGGGAAATCAAGAACATAATCAAGGTGGAGAAGAGGATCCATATGAAGAAGAAGAAGAGAAGGAAATGAGGATGACAATGATAACGGTGAAGAAGATGAGGAAGATGAAGATAAGGATGGAGATAATGAAGATGACGAATCATATGAAGACTCGGATGAAGAGGAAGAGGAATAAGAAATAGTTCAAAAAAAAAACTAGAAAGACGCCTAAAAAGCCTTGTGCTAGATATGCATACATTCCTGATGACAATTTGTGTTTGCCGCCAACGAACCCAACTTATGGTACTCCAAGAGATGGAGGGGAGGTATTGTTTGGCTAAAAAAACTCATGGGATGCCAAGATCTTTGTGACAAAGGTATTGAATCTTAACCATCAAGATTTTTCAGTCATATTATTATATTTTGACATATATTTTTCTATATATATATTAGTATATAAGATATGTTGTTGTTTTTCTAGGATCATAATAATGCGGTTCGTGTTTTGAAACGTCAAAAGAATAATATATGGGATATAAGGAATGAGTGTGATGAGGTCAGGTTGGCGGTATTTGATTGTGTACTATGGAACGCGATACAACATGTGCACCAAAAATTTGATGTTGTCACTGTTTCTACACTTGCCAAAAGGGTTTATCCAGAGACGGGTACCTTTCATCTACCGTTTGGAGAGATGGAAATAACTCCGTATGATTGTTATCGAATCACATGCCTACGAATTATGGGACTAAGTGTTCGAGATGGCTACGATCCCTCGATGAGTTATGAACTTCTTGAAAAGTTGGTCGAAAAGTGTCTAGGATAGGGCGCTGACAAGGCACAATGTGAGTTTAGACGAGCTGTTAAAGAGCCTAGGGAAGGTGATGAGTATAATGAGTTTGAGGAAGACCGCACATACAAGAAGAAGTTGAAAAAGATCAAGATCAAAGTCTTTTTTGAGGAGTTTGGAGGGACAAAAGATTTGTTTGCTCAAGGAAAGTTGGTGATGACACCGGAGAAGATTAAACACCATGTGACTGCTTATTTGTTATATCAACTAGGAACCATTTTGTTCCCCGACACTTCAGGTCACTTGGTAAATGCCCATTACCTCCAGCTATTGGACCCCCCTTAAAGAGGTGAACAACTACTGTTGGGGCATCGCGATTCTTTCATTCATTCAAGCGGAGCTTAGAAAAGCTTCGAGGCTTAAGACTTGTCAAATTGGAGGCTTATACACCCTTGTTCAGGTACACCGTCCTTTGTGTGTTTCAAGATATATTTGCGAACAAACTGAACTTTGTTTTTGATAAGTGAATGAATGTGTATTGTTACTAATCATACTGCAAATGTATCATTTGTGGCTTCTTCTCATAGGTTTGGGTGTAAGACCACTTCCCTAAACTGAAATTGTCTCATGCTAAGACTCCTTGGATTTATGGGAAGCCTACGGCTGGAAAATACGAGTTCTTGAACTCACGGGACAAGGGTAAGAAAAAAAAGGTATTGAAGTTGAGGGGGACATTGGATAATGCAACAGTTGAAGATGTGGTTTTCCATCCATACACCATTCCATCAGATGAAGATGAGGAAGATATTGAGGTTGTTGATTTCTCACCTATCGCGGGTTATAATGGACTGTTGTTTCATCCTGGCGGTCGTATAATGTATAATCCTTGAAGAGTATTGAGACAACTCGCTTGTGTCCAAAGTTTCCCCCAAGAGCAAAACTTCAAGATGAAGAAGCGGGGTACTAAGAACACCGTCAAGCATTTTATTCCAAAATACGAACCTGCTCCATCAGTGGACCACTGGAACACCTTTGGGAACTTTCTTATTCCAGCTGAAGAGTGTCAAGATTCGTCCGATGAGCCAAATGCCGCTGACGAGGGATATATGGAATGGTATGAAAAAAATTCTCATCCTCGTGTAATAGACGGAGTCCAACAAGCCCGTGCTAATAAAGCGAAAGCGAAGGAATTGGAGAAAGAGGCTCGGAAAATTATGAAGCTAGCATAGGCCTACCCGTGGTGATGAGGCCTTGAACGTATGGAATTCGGCGATAAGATATTTACTCTTATTTTTTGCTTTTCAAAATGTTATAAAATATTGAAAAAAATAGTTATTTATGCTTTTGATTGAAAAAATGTGAAGGCAAGTGCTAAATTGTTGAAGAAAATGATGGCCAAAATCCGAAGTGGAGAGCCGATGAACACTCGAGAACAAACAGACCTCTACAACCAATGGACTAATGTTTTTTCACCCAACATTGTTGTCCAAGCCAGATTGAATCAAGTCAGACCATACCAGTTCAAGTCGCCGAGAAGGGGAAGGTTCAAGTCGGATGGTTGAACAACGAAGCAGTGGAGAGGACACTCCTAGTGACGAAGGACAAGCTAAAGCTTTTAAACGCAATAATAGAAGAGTTTCTCGTAGTGGTCATCGTGAATGAGTTATTACAACAATTAGTAGCTTGGTTTCTTATGTTTAGAAAACTTTCTCATTGCGGATTTGGTAGTTTGTTTTCTTATGTTTAGAAAACTTTTTTATTGCGTATTTGGTAGTTTGTTTTCATATGTTCGTGTGTTTCCAACAATTAGTTATGGTATTGTGGATTAGTAAAGGAATTTTATAATTTGATTTTTAATTTGTGTTTTAAGGGATTAGTTCGGCTATTAGACTCATTTGAAATTTTTAAGATACAATAAGGTAGTTCGGTTAGTTGGCAAAATACCGTAACCAACCAAACTTTGTTGTCTCAAAGTTCGGTTTGTTCGCAAATGAGCGATATAACCGAACTCAGCAACTAAAAAACCTCAGAAGTCACAGAGAGGTATTCGGTTACCTGGTAAAAAATGGCAGGTAACTGAACTTTAGGGTTCCAAAACCAACCCTAATGTACTACAAGTTCGGTTGCCTGCCCAATTTTACTAGATAACCGAACAAGTGAGTTCGGTTACCTGCCATTTTTTACCAGGTAACCGAATACCACTCTGTAACTTCTGAATTGTTTTTGTTTGTAAGTTCGGTTACATAGAATTCTTATGCAAACCGAACTTTGGGATAGCTGAGTTCGGCTATCTGAGCAAAATTTTCATGTAACCGAACTTATAATTTTCAAAGCTTTATGATGCTTGGAAACTAGGGGAAATAAAGCCGTTAAGACTGACTTTCTTTTGAAATACAACAAAGTTCGGTTACCACGAAAAATCACACTGCTAACTAAACTTCGGCTGCACTGCACATTTGTCGAGAAATGAGAACTTTATTTTGAAAAAAATAGTCGTTGCCTGCCCACCTCTGTTATATATACTCAAGAAGTTCCCTCACTTTTCATATCAAACCTCTTAAAAAGTGTAGTGCGACGACCAAAATTTACACTCGATGAAGATCTTTCTCTTTACAGGAATTATGTCGTGTACTATCCTAAAAGGGGTGAAGAACGACGAATGATTGGCGTAATGATTTAGAGTTATTGGGGAAAGATTCATGAGAAATTATGCTCCGAAACCGAAACCCCATAACCGTGATCGTGCATCCTTATGTATTCGATTTGCAAAGATAATAGATAGGGTCAAAGAATTTATTGGTTTAGTTCGAATTGTGAAGCGATATCGACTTAAAGGTGAAACATTCGAGGAAACCGTAGAAAGATCTCAAAATGAATGGCGAAGATGGAAAAGAAAGAATTTCAAATATGAAGCTAATTTCTATGTTCATAGGAAGTTCTTTTGTGTTTGTTTTGGATATTAAGCACGTCGTGCTATCAATATTTATATTGAGTGTTAGTAAGTTTAAAATATAGCTTTAGTATAACCCTCAACCTTTGTTTGTTATGTTGGTGTTGCATTTTAATTAATTTTCAACTAAAATTGTTTGATTTTTATTGGTTTTCAATTTTAACTAGACTATAGAACTTTTAGTGACCCAAAACTAGTCTAATTGCTCTGTCCAGCTACACGTTCGGTTGTTTGTACAAGTTATAGAACACACCTAACAGATAGTTCGGTTTGTTCGCAAATCTATAATACCAACCGAACTATAGTGTTTGGTTCTTTTTCTAATATATGAAAATCACCGATCTAGGGGTTTGAAATTCAAGAACTTGTTAGTTCGGCTACCTGCACAATTTTACCATGTAACCGAACTCAATTCTCCCAAAACAAGGGAGAGTTTATCAGTAATTCGGTTACCTGCAAAATTTAATAAGTAACCGAACTACTTTGAATGATAGTTTATCATTTGATTCGGTTACCTGCGAATTTGTACCAGGTAACCGAACATATCACTGTAAACCTTTAAGAGTGACTTTTGTATAAAAGCAAAATATACAAATACACTTGTTTATGGGTGAAAACTATTCCTGCCGGATTTGGTAATTTTGGGTGTGTGTATGAGGAATGAATCTAAACCCTAAACAAATGCGCGCACTTCGCGGTGAGTGCTTGTAGATTCGGAAATCAATCGCGGCAAGTCCGGCCTAAACCAAGAAATGGCTGCCTGCATTTGTTTCTACTACAAAGTGAAGGAGATGGGGTTGATCTTAGGGAGGAAGCGAAGAAGGTGTTGAGATTGTGAAGGTGTTGGCTTGCTTATGACTTATGTAATGTAAAACCGAACCTGGCTTACAGGATGCAAGCTATCGGCTCCGGTATTTTGTATTAACACTTGGTTTCGTTTTTTGTCTGGACTTGCTCTTGTTGGTGGAAATAGGGAGGAGAACCTATTTATACAAGTCACTGAGCCTTATTCACGTCTCTCGTGGGAAGTGGAGGAAGTGGAGTGATGGTGTAGTGGAGTTGTGTGTCGGTGCTACACGATCAGTCTTGCCTACTTCTCCCGTCATCACTAACCGTCCATAACTTCCTAACACGTTCTTGTGATGGCGCGTTAGCACGCCGCACGCCGTAAACCGCCGACCAATACCCCGCATGTATCCCCCGTTTGTGACATGATTGATGTCCGAATATGTGGATCGTGGATCCACGAAAGGTAACATGTAATGCTAAGTTGAATAACCGCGTTATTCGTAAAGTTGATACTTGTGAAGTATCGTGTGTATTTTATGTGCATCGCATCATGGTGTGGTAGAGTGACGGGTGGTGATCACCATGACGCCTCACCGACCAATTAACTCCCGACCAGTGGTTGTATAACTAAGTCGGTGAAGTTGGACGGATGAGATGATCTTTGAGACACTCATCTGCGACCCTTAATGAAATTAGGGTTTCTAGAGGAGGTGAGCAAGCATCCCTCTTCAGCCTGGTCGAATCCAAGCTTGGGATATGACTTTGGCTAGGCCGACCATATATGCGTGTTGACATGACGGTGTAGGCGCCTATACCCATTACCTCAAGAAAGTATGATCCGGGCCACCCACCCGTCCTATGAAGTTGAGTGGTCGAGATCAATTTGTGACAAAAACCAAGGTCGCAAAAAGCGCGTGTCATGCCTACTTCGGCGCACGTTCCAAGATGACCATTCTTGGTCGGTCTTGGCCGATCGGTCTGGTGTGAAGGTGGTAGGCTGGTGTTCACGCCGATACCCGAATATCCCATAAAAACGTGATCCGAGCCATCCAAATCGTCCGGAAGTTGAGCGGTCGAGACCGGGCCATGCGATTTGGGAGGTGTGACCACGCTAGTTTGGGCGCGCGTCTTGGAATAACCAGTGCATGGTATGCCTTGGCCGATCGGGTGAGGGGATAGATGGGTCGACGGTGGTCATGTCATATGACCGGACCTCGCTAATCTAATCTTTGGACCCCTCCATTCGTGCCGAGAAGATGGACGCCGTGATGCTCAAAACCTAATTTTGGGTTACAAGGCCGTGCGACCATGCTTTATTCGGCGTACGAATTGGGATAACCAACCATGGTTGGTCCCACCGATTGGCCAGATGTAGGCGGCCCACTGGTGATTGTGTTGACATGCTCGGGCCCTTTGAATCTACATCTACACCCTCCATCTATACCTGCGAAGATGGATGGTTGAGACTGTTTTGCGACACATGTAATATGCCGCAAACCCTAATTTAGGTTTTTCCGCCCATACTGCTATGGTTTGGACGTTTTGGCAAGCTGTGCCACTTGGAGGGAGGCCGACCATGCGGGGTCCGCGTTGGTTCGGCAGTGGATATTCCATACCGCTTCGGGGTGATGGAATTGATCCGGGTCATCCAATCATGCTTGTGGAGTTGGATGATCGTGATCATATCCTGACCGATACGGTCAGTCCGATGCTCAATCGGGCTAGTATAACACACCGAGAGGGGCTCAATCGGGCTAGTATAACACACCGAGAGTCACCTGTACGGGTATTTCGTACATGGTTTCATTATAATGCTTGAGGTTCGTGTTGCTCTGTAAGAGCAACACATAGTCGTCATTCCGCACCGATAATGAGTACAGAAATACAAGGTGATTGCATTAATTAATAATGCTAGAAATTCACAGGGTATATGGGATTGTTGCTACATGCTCCAACCTGGATGAATTTCGTGTATTCAAAGAATGAGATTGTTGCCACATGCTCCATTCTAGGTGAATTAAGTGAGGGAGTATCCAACACTTATTGATGGCCTTATCTTTTACAAGATGTCAGCGCATGATTTTCTGGTTTTTTACAATTTTAACCTTAAATGAAAATCCACCATCAACAACACTATAATACACCCAAAAATAAAACCAAATTCCAAAAAACACAATCTTTAATTCATAATATGATGTTCAAAGCATACTTAATTTAATTAATGGTACTTTTAATCATCCTCACGGGTAATTGGACCTTCGTGTATAATTTTATCTGAATCCTTCAAAGCTTTCCACATCTCCATGTTATGCTCATACATAATGCACCAACCCAACATTGTGTCGGGGTTAAATCCATGAAAATAAGAGTTTCAGCATATCGGAGGCAATGGATAATTGTCTTCTAACCGTAGGCCTATAAAATGGTTGTTCTTAACAAACACAATCACTACTCTCCTACGTTTAAGTTGCTCGACACATATGATTGTTTTCGGAGTGTATGTAAAACTAGTACCTTTTGAGAAATAGTGAACCAGGCAATTGAATGCGTCGGCGATTAAGTGCCCATCCAATGATCCCTTATGATTGGATTTCCCCCTTGGAGACGGCTTTGATACCTAACAAACTACACATTGAGACTAGCATCTCCATCAGATAACTTTGTCTTGTAAAATTCCGGTTTCTCCTTTAGCTTCATCAACAACCTTTGCCGGACATAAGTGATTTGAAAATTATTATATAGCTTGCCACCTTAAGTGAAATGCCTTAGTTGTTGTACGACAACGTGGAAACCGCAGTTACCATCCGGAGGGACGTCATTGGTGGAGATGACGTACTTTCTAATGTAAGGAGGTAGCTCTTCCAAGTAGCTTTTATTAACAAGAGGTGGTGTATCATCAATTGGTCGACTTCTTTCTTGGATGCGGCATATTGGACCCTTAAGCTTCACGTCTCGTTGAGTTGGTTGGCTAGGTTCCGATGGAGTAGGTTGGGTTGGTGGCGAGTGTAACATCGGTCCTTTTTTCTTCATATCCCGTTCACTTGTTTCGCCATTTTCCTAGAATCTTCTTGGTACTTCCCCACGATATTCTCATGCCCCGAAGGATCTCTAGTAAAAGGGGTCATTTCACTTTTCCTCTTAGCCAACACTTTTACATATTCTCTTACTTATTTTTTTGTTTCTTTGGTGCTTGTCCTACCTTTTCCCTTGCCTTTTTTCGGTTCTTGGATATCCTCCGAAGTGTGCGGATAAACGATTGGCCGCATGTCATCCCAAAAGATTTTCCTTTCGAGTGTGTTCATGTTCTGGTACATCTCGATAACGATTCTTCCCATTTCATTACACCAAACTCTTCTCTGACATCGCCCTTTGGAGGAGGGACAAAACCTAATTGTTGCCAATATGGATCTATATCGCTTAAAGGGATTATGCCATGTTCATAGTTAACTATCATATGGCGACAAGGGAGTCCCATGGACTTCATCATGTTGCAAACACAAACCTCTTCCGGCTTGGTTCCCCATATGTCAATCAAATTCACCTCTACGATTAACCTCTTAATGCAAGCATGTGAAACATTATAATAGAGTCCCTTGAACAACCGAAGGTCCTCCAATTTCTTGATGTTACCATCTTTTTGTACAATCTTTTTGTACTTCATGATGCGGCTTTTTTGAAACTTCTCTTTAATTCTATCAATATCACGCTTGAAGTAATTTTCCATTGCGTTAAACACAATCACAAAATTATTGACACATCCAAAAAGATTTTTCTTCAACCGGTGATGAGACGATTCTACCAAACTTGTCACTTGATTCCCAAAGTGTTTATGGTGGTTGGTAAATGCATAAATGAATCGCTCTTTGTGCGGTTCCAATCATTGCTCAACCGCATACGTTACAATATCCGCGGGATATTCGGGGCTATACTAATGTTCGATAAATGCAGCAAGATTTAGTGAAAAGGCGAGGGTACCCAAATATACCTCAAGCTAAAACTTTTCCTACCTATAAGTCCTTTCTCCGAAAGTGACTGTCTATGGACTGAGTCGAGATAGTACAACTAATCAGTTCACGCTTCGTGTGATCGTTTATGGATACAAGATAGAGACAATACAACAACTAAGTATGTTTACTTGATACAAAGGTTCGGACTTAACCAAACACAATAGGATTGCTTATCAAGTAAATATGAATTAACGTTTGTGTAATTTACTTTAATTATAATAAAAAAATTATAATGCAAAAATATAAAGTAAATGACACAACAAGATTTTGTTAACGAGGAAACTACAAATGCAGAAAAACCCCGGGACCTTGTCCAGAATTGAATACTCTCAAGATTAAGCCGCTACACAAAATTAAACCTAACTTCGTATAGTTGAGACCAACAAACTAAACATATAGTTCACCTAGTTCCGTCTGTATTCCCATGCCTCCAACTTATGAATAAGTCACGTACTTGGAACAATTCCTTTGGTTCGTATTCCAAACGGTAAAGGAATAACAAATCTGTTTGGTATCAACTCTTTTCAACCAAGTGATGTGAGTTCGAAAAAGGCTCTTCTGTTTATCTCAATAAACTCCTTCGTCGGGTTCTTAGATCTATCTTATTCTCAACTACCCAAGTAATTGTTAAGATTTTGCAATCAATACTTTTAATCACAAAGAATTGTATTGATTCCGATCTACACAACTAATCAATCCAATCTACCACAAGGATAAACCGATTATAATTGGATCCTCTTATACCGAAACAAGTACTGTGCACACCAAAGATTATGAACCCCAAAATTCGGTTGACTAGGTACTAGGATCGGTTCCCCACATATATATGGTATCTAACTTATATGTGTTGCACATGTCCATAGGATCGGTTCCCCTTTGCCTAAAAACGTATTGCACATGTTCATAGGATCTGTTCCCCTTTCTGCTATAAACCTTGTTGCACCTCATACAAGGAATGGTTCCCCTTTGTGATGTGTTGTACCTCTTCATAGGATCGGTTCCCCTTTACCCAGATTCGGTCCAACAAATCACAAACTCGGTCATACCATCTCAGGTGATTACTTAAGATCGGTTTCACTAATAAAAGTCATACCAATACATAAGTCAGGCCTTTGTGAATAGTTTTACCAAGAACACAAACAAGTCGTGAGCGGTTATACTAAATCACACATATTGGATGTTCACAAGATATGCAATGAATAACAATCCCAATAACGCCTGGCAATTTCCTTTTCGATTCATAAACAAGTTTATGAACTTCCTTCCTTAAAACACATATAAAACATTGTTTCCTAGGATGAAATCCTCACCTCATACCCATACATAATCACAATAGCATTTAAACGATTATGTCGATGTCTTATCTACAAAGTTTAATGGTTAAACAATAAACTTCATATTGTATTCCTTAATACTATGTCTATTTAGAGTGTTCATGCTTCGCAGTTTTGTTTTCAATATGCACGACTTGAAAGATACGTTAGGGAATGAAACAATTCAAGTCAAATATCACTAGCCTCAAGTGGAAGGATGATGTTGTCGTTGTAGCTTCTTACTTCTTCACTTCTTCAAGTCTTCGCAATACTTGTAATGTCTCATATCCTAATACTTTCAAGCTAACCTATACTAAGTTGACTCTAGTACATAATCAAGCGACTCTTAAAAATGAGTTTTGATTCACTAAAATATGACAACCAAACTTGATATACCAACGCTTGGTGGGTTCAACCGAGCTATGCTCTAACAATCTCCCCCTTTGTCAATTTTAGTGACAAAACTCTTACAATCATATGGATAAACAAAGTACAAGAATTCATTACACATACGCTTGATTCCCGAATTCAACAGCACAATAACCTGTATACATTCAATCCTTAAATGTCGTTGTTTTCAATATGCACGACTTGAAAGATACGTTAGGGAATGAAACAATTCAAGTCAAATATCACTAGCCTCAAGTGAAAGGATGATGTTGTCGTTGTAGCTTCTTACTTCTTCACTTATTCAAGTCTTCGCAATACTTGTAATGTCTCATATCCTAATACTTTCAAGCTAACCTATACGAAGTTGACTCTAGTACATAATCAATAGACTCTTAAAATGAGTTTTGATTCACTAAAATATGACAACCAAACTTAATATACCAACGCTTGGTGGGTTCAACCGAGCTATGCTCTAACAATCTCCCCCTTTGTCAATTTTAGTGACAAAACTCTTACAATCATATGGATAAACAAATTACAAGAATTCATTACACATACGCTTGATTCCCGAATTCAACAGCACAATAACCTGTATACATTCAATCCTTAAATGTCGTTGTTGACATTATAATAACAAAGCTAATACTCCCCCTAAAGGTGAGATAGGTAGATTTCATCAATCCGCACGTCTTTGTTATACCAATTAATATGATATGCTACTCCCCCTTAGTCTATGCTTTCACTCTTTCGTTAGATAAACGTTTACGCACCATTGTTCTTTTCCTTAGTGATACCAATCAATATAAAATAAATACTAGTATCACTTGTGTACTCCATATATTTCTCCCCCTTTTTGTCACAAAATGACAAAGAAGCGAAAAAATAAAGGACAACACGAAAAGAATCTTACAAATCTCAAAATAGACTTGCAGACCTATAGAGTTAAGCACGAGGGTTCCACACACCATTTTTGATAACCAATATCAAAACCGAAACTACAAAGTAATTTTTTTTATATGTTATCAAGGAAAAAATTGCCCGAAGCAATTTTCCCTAATAGTTTAGCAAACCAAAAATCAACTAAGAACCTTAGTTCCTTTGCTAAACTAATTGTACAAATACAATCGCTTGTTCGATAAGACCAAAATAAAGATAACTCTATTTTTGTCATCAGGTTCTAATTATCCATATAACTTAGCCCTTTAACTTTTAAACAAGACAAATATTAGGTTAGTTAACTAGGATTTCTTGTTAAGTCATTCGATTAGACTTGAATAACCGAAACCTCCACTTTGATAAGTATAACTAAGATAAACTTAGTTTCTCTTATCCGGAATCGAATTGGACTAAACAACTCATCCCGTAAACCTTTTCTTTTGTTAGGCCATAAATAGTTCATACAAACCAACATAAATCAACTTGCATAATTATTCACCTCAATCGGAAGCAATTGAATCAACATAAGCATTAAAACACCGCAATTGCACCGAAATTTTGTAAGCCTAAACAATTGATACCACACATCCATACACACATCATGGAATAAAACATCAATTGTACCGAAATTTTGTTAAGAAAAGCAAAATATATATGAAATAAAATCAGGCTTTTCTTAAACAGGAAAACAATTAACTAACAACATTGTTACCTCAAATTTCACATCCACTTCTCCAATATGTTTGCATCTTCTTCCAGGGAGAATTGATATCGAAATATCATTATGTTGTCATCCTTATGCAAAACAAAAGAATAACAACAACCAACCTTTACCAGAGAAAGGTTGAAAATCGGTTTTAACAATTGCAAGCAAAATTTGAAAACCGTCGAAACACATATGCTTTTATGCTAACCCAAAACCGATTCAACATATTGTGACTTTTTCACATATTGTTTCTACCAGAACCCCTCATGATCCTTTGATAAAGCCTACCAACATGGGCTAGAAATTAATCCTGCTAAATCAAAAAGTCACCCAAACCATAAGGGTTCACATCATTATGAAATCGAATATCAAGGTAATAAAACTGAAATCAAACATCCCATAAACATTCATAGCAATAATAAAGCATTCAAGCACAAGCAATGTAAATCAAAAAACCATCACAAGAAAAATTATAAATCAAATAATTTTATTCATAATAGTTTTATTCATAATAGACCTAATACAATCATTGAAATAAATAAATAATTGATGTTTATTTTTCATGATTAAGTATTACAGCAAATAACTTAATCTCTAGTGGTGCTCTTGTTGTTCACTGAGGTTTCATCAGTGTTCAAACTTTTGAAGCATGTCTCAAGAGACTTGTCAGCAACCACTTCTTGTTTCTCAAGCTTTTCAACTTGAATCTTCACATCAACAATATCATATTTTGTTTCCTCAATCTTTTCTTTGAGCCAATATTGATTTCAAACCGTTATAATGAGATTGGTTCTTAGTTCCTCAAAACCTTGGATATAGTCAATCATACTATCAGAATGAATCCACTTGGTTTTGGTTGGATCTTGCAGGTTGTAAGCCAACAGACATGACTCATCTTGTGAACCAACTGAACTATTAGAATCATAATCAGACATGATTATTGATATGATTTTCTTCTTCCTTTATGTATTGATTCCTTGACAATCTTTAACCTTTTGAGCTTCCTCCTTATTAGCCTTTGAGATATTGCGAGTTATTGGAGGCATGCTTGCTCATATATATGTATGTATATATATATATATAAAGGATTGATCAGGGTATCAAAATACAGACAAGAGATAGTTTCCCTTTAAAAGAGACAACTTCCGGACCGAAAGATATCAGGGGAAACCGAAAATATATTTCGTTTCCTTTGTCCGAACTTCCCAAGTTGGAAGGTTTATTAAAATACGAAAATTCCAAATATAACCTATTTTTGGAAGATCGTGATAAACATGAACATTTTCACACAACTATGGATTCGCATCTATCCATAAAGTTTCACAATTTTTTCTGATAAACAACTACACGAACAAATGTGCTCCAGATTTATTGTACCTTTCCCATCCATGAATAAGAGCACGAAAAAGGTGAGAATGCACAATTTTGATACAACTAGGTTGCATCGGAGTAAGCTTTTTCTAGCTTACAGTGAATATCAGAAACATAGTTCATGTTTCTCTTAGGGAATTTCTGCCCAAAATATTTTCTCTCAAGACGATGATCTTTTCCAACTCTAGAGATATGATCATGTGGAGAAAATGTACTGACATGAGAATTCTCGGAGATAGATAAATCTCTCTTAATTCTTTCAATGATATTTTCATAAGATTTCTCATTCTAAGGACTTCCTTATGATTCACATCAGTGTGATTATCTGAAACAATTATCGGAAACTCATGATTGTTTCTTTTGGCAGAGATTCTCTCTTTCCCTTTCTTCTGGAGTCGTTCTTCATCAAAAAAAGGATTGTTTCGATAAGGATGGGGAGGAATCTTTTTCCATAAGTGATTATCAACTCTTTCCTCTAATTCTTTTGAGTTGATCTTATCGGGTAGTGGTATAATCTGTCTTTCTACTGAGGAATGGTCTTTCAGTTTTTTAAGACAAGAAACTTCCTTCAATATTTTTACCACCGTATGTTGAAGAAGTATAAGTTTCCTGTCAAGTGACTGAAAATTGTATTCCTTAAGATCACTTTCACGGAATCGGTTCAAAGTTTCCTTTGTACAAGATTTCGTTTGATCATCAGTTGATCTAGAAGCTAGTTTTTCATCCTCTTCTGACTTGATGTAGTTAGGAAGACTACCATCATCTTGATCTTTTTCAGATGTGACTAAACCGGTTTTATCACAGTCTATAAAAGTCGATCAAGGACTTTTAGTTTCCTCAGCATAAGAAGAAATCACAACAGAATCATTCGCCATTCATAGGATGTGTCTCTTTAACAGTAAGAGACCCATATTCTCTTTGGCCATATTCACTTTTAGATTTACCAAGAGCTTCTAGTTTGACTGTGAGACCCATATTTTCTTTGGACATACAATTTAGTTGAATGTCTTTATCTCTGATCTCTTGTTTAAGAAGATTTGTCTCTGTATTTAATAACACCACTTTAGAAGACAGAGATTTTATAGGCTTTAGTATTTTTACCAATTCTTTATCAGCATCTTCCTTTCCATCAGAGATGGACATAGATGTTTTCGCAACTCCTGGATCATGAGTCAATGAAGTGGTAACATCTTCAACTTTTGACTATTCAAACTCTTGCATAACGTTAACTGAATCAGACATAGATTCAATTTCTTATAGGTTGGATCGCACCAAACACAGATTGTTAGAGCTTTTCGTGTTTGCCCGCTCCGATACCAATTGAAAAAAAGAGGGTACCCAAATATACCTTAAGCTAAAACTTTTCCTACCTATAAGTCCTTTCTCCGAAAGTGATTGTCTATGGACTGAGTCGAGACAATACAACTAATCGGTTCACACTTTGTGTGATCGTCTATGGATACGAGATCGAGACAATACAACAACTAAGTATGTTTACTTGATACAAAGGTTCGGACTTAACCAAACACAATAGGATTGCTTATCAAGTAAATAGGAATTAACGTTTGTGTAATTTACTTTAATTATAATAAAACAATTATAACGCGGAAATATAAAGTAAATGACACGGCAAGATTTTGTTAACGAGGAAATCGCAAATGCTTGAAAAACCCCTGACCTTGTCCAATGAATACTCCTGTGATTAAGCCGCTACACAAAATTAAACCAAACTTCGTATAGTTGAGACCAAGCAACTAAAAATATAGTTCACCTAGCTCCGTCTATATTCACACGCCTCCAACTTATGAATAAGTCACGTACTTGAAACAATTCCTTTGGTTCGTATTCCAAACAGTAAAGGAACAACAAATCTGTTTGGTATCAACTATTTTCAACCAAGTGATGTGAGTTCGACAAAGACTCTTCTGTTTATCTCAATAAACTCCTTCGTCGGGTTCTTAGATCTATCTTATTCTCAACTACCATAGTAATTGTTAAGATTTTGTAATCAATACTTTTAATCACAAAGAATTGTATTGATGCCGATCTACACAACTAATTAATCCAATCTACCACAAGGATAAACCGATTATAGTTGGATCCTCTTATACCGAAACAAGTATTGTGCACACCAAAGATTATGAACCCCAAATCAGAAATCTTCAATATATTTTTTGTCTTCAAATCTTCTTAGATCTTCAATAAACACCTGCACACAAAAACTTGAATCTCTTGTGATCAATCACGCACAGAACGGAGTCTGTTAACAATGGATTATTACAAGATCGTCTTTAGCACTAACAACAGTCTAAAGTGATAAGCACGTAAGTGCGATACTTTTATACCCACATTTATACTAGCTAGGTCTCGATATTTGACTAATAATTATATTTTAGAGCTTTTACAAGAATTACAAGTGAAATCCGCTCACATGGAGAACTAATGGCTTAAAAGCTAAATTGGCGCTTGCAACTAGCGTGCCAAAGGAGTCGGAGCTTATATAGAGCTTGTGGGCTGGCAAACCAACAATTCATGGGCATCACTTAAGCCATCCGATGCCAGGAGGATGAAATAAATGAGGGTTTGGTGTTTTACTATTTTCTTTTCTCCATGATTTGCTAAACTATTGTTAGGGTGAAAGGATGAATTTGTAGGCTAGATTATTTGTGTTTATGAACAAGAGTTTCTTTAAATCAAAAGATTAATTTTCTTTTTGAGTATCTCATATTTGTGGATTGCTCTTATAAATATTTTCATGTTTTATGCCAAGTATACTACATAGGTAAGTTATAGACAATCCCATTGAGACTTGATTCATATTAGATTTATGAACATTCTTATACTTTGTATGCCAAGTATACATAGTGATTAGGGGTTCTACTGTTAGGTCGAGATCAAACAATCTTTCTTCGATTATTATCAATAGTTCTTAAAGACACATCTTCCATGTTTAAGTAACCAGGCGTTGCCGCTTTACATGAGTAAAATAGAGACTCTCGTGATAAATCACAAGTAAACCTAGCCTACGAAGGATTCCCGGATCCTTAACCTTTTCTCATCTTGCTTGTCACTTAAATAATTTTGTTTGCATCCATTTTATTTGCTTGTTTCTTAGTATACATTTTAGAAAATCTCCTCTTGAATTGATTTTGATTAGGAAGTTGATTGGATTAATTAGAAGTATTTTTAGAAACACGAAGTATTTTAGAAACACTCCTCATGGGAACGAACCACATTTGCTGTTGTCTACATTTTCGACACCGTGCACTTGCGGATAAACAAAGTCGGTTTTCCGACCCATCATAAAGATCCCCGTCGAAACTTCGATCCAGTTTGAGTGAATCTTGTATCAGAAGAGAAGATTCCCAAGCATAAACAAACTAGGTGCAATCAAATTTCAACCACCGTTAGTCAATCAAATAAATCGAAAACACAAGATAAACCACAATTATCTAGTTTCCCACCAACGGTACTCGTAGAGCTTCTCAATCCCAGAGAGGACTTTAAACTGAGAGGTCGTAAGAGATTTCGCCTAATTAGGTTATTCTCCTCTCCGAATAGGCGGCTACACCAGTAACAACACAACCGAGGAAGTTTGCTATCATGAAGGATTAGTTTGCTAGAAATGCAAACTTCATGTATTTATAAACAAGGAAGTTTGGACACCAAGGAATTTCCAAAACCGAAAATATTCTCAAAGATATTCAATATATTCCAAATTCGGTTTCCATAATTCCTGGAAATGCCCTGTCCAAAATAATGACCGAAAATCTCTTTGGAAAATATCAACTAATAAATGCACATTACTAATTCTCATTTTCCTAAAATAAAATTAACAACCTTAATGAAAATATTCTTAACTTATTTATATTTCGATCCTGAGATTTTCTTCCTGTAGCTATTAAGGAATAACTTTGAACAATAAAGATAAACATTACTGAACGTGTTCAAAGTATGCCGACATCCTTACTTTGTAAGTCCTCTTTCATAATTACAACCTTGAAACCGATTTGCCACACTTCCAAACAAGTTTAGAATTGGTTCATCTGACTTTCAAGAACTATGCGATTGATTAAGAAACACTCAATCACAAATCATGGGTTTAATCGGTTCTACCAAAACAAGTTTTGGTTCTACCTCCATGTGAGTACTGTGCATAGTCACACTAGCCTTCCAAAATTCGGTTGACTAGGTACTAGGATCGGTTCCGCACATATATATGGTATCTAACTTATATGTGTTGCACATGTCCATAGGATCGGTTCCCCTTTGCCTAAAAACGTATTACACGTGTTCATATGATCGGTTTCCCTTTCTGCTATAAACCTTGTTGCACCTCATACAAGGATCGATTCCCTTTCGTGATGTGTTGTACCTCTTCATAGGATCGGTTACCCTTTACCCAGATTCGGTTCAACAAATCACAAACTCGATCATACCATCTCAGGTGATTACTTAAGATTGGTTTCACTAATAAAAGTCATACCAATACATAAGTCAGGCCTTTGTGAATAGTTTTACCAAGAACACAAACAAGTCATGAGCGGTTATACTAAATCGCATATATTGGATGTTCACAAGATATGCAATGAATAACAATCCCAATAACGCCCGACGATTTCCTTTTCGATTCATAAACAAGTTTATGAACTGACTTCCTTAAAACACATGTAAAATAATGTTGATTTTTTTGTTTGTTAAATTCGGTTAGATATGTTGTTGGGTTAAAGTTTGCGAACCAACCGAACTTATTACACTTAGTATAATCTTATTTTACGTAAGGTTAGATAGTTGGTGGGTATGAAGTTTGCGAACCAACCGAACTTTGTACACTTAGTAAAATCTTATTTTACGTAAAGTTCGGTTAGTTACTGGTTGCGAACCAACCGAACTTCTAGACCCTAAAGTTCGGCAACATTACGTGCTAACCGAACATTGCTCTGTAAATCCAATAAAAAAAGTTCGGTAACATGTCTGTTAACCGAACGACAAAAAACCTCCATTAAAGAGCTTGTTCGGTAACCTACGTGTTTGGAAAAAGTAATCGAACTACACTTTCAGATGAGTTCGGTTACCTGTTCTTCACATAAGGTAACCGCACAAGCTCAAATCTACTCTAGAAATTTACATTTTTTTGAAAATTTGGAGTAATTCAACTAACATTATCTAAGTTTGAAGCATACCTAGGTACCCAAATACTCTTCCTCCGGTTGTGGTTGGTAAAATCCATCGTTTTCAACTTGAGATTGAGTTTGGGGAAGAATACAATCGCCATCTAAGAAATAACTCATATCCGGATCATTGTGAAGATTAACAAACTCTATGAGAGGTAGGAGATGAAGATTCAGATGAGCTATTATCAGTTGGATCATCACTTGAATACTCAAGATTAGTGAACTCAAAAAAAAAAATTATTTTTCATGTTTTCCCTCTTCATTTTCTCTAACTTCACTATCTCAATAATTCTACTTCTTTAAAAAAAAAACATCTGATTTTTTAACCTGGCGAGATTGGGGTATACCCAGATTAATTGGGGTATACCCAGATTAATTGGGGTATACCCAATGAGACAAAATAGGGTTATTTTGAAGTAAAACCAAGCCACCCCTTAACCTTGTATTTTGAAAATGGCTAAAATGCCCTTGTTCAATTAACACTAAAAAATTTGATTAGGTTAATTAATTGAGTTTAGATTAAAATTTTGAACTTATGAATTCAAGAGATTAAATCTTTTATCTCGCTTATGAGTTCGATTTCGATCAAAAATTTTGTTTTGAAAATATGAAAGGTCGGCAGGGTCCGGGTTTGAATAAGGTGCGGCTTTATAACATAGCAGGCATGGTATTTGTTTGAATAAAATGCCGACCAATTTTAGCCGGCATGGTCCTTGGATGAATAAAAGCCCGACCGTTTTGTGGTGCGGAAGGGTCTTCGAATGATTATTTGCCGACTTTCTTTCAAATCGGCATGTAAATATCTCCTATAACGCTGGCTATAATATAGTCGGCATGCATGTAATTTATGACGGCGCACAACGTATGTGTAGCCGTCATGTTAAGGATTTATAACCCTGCCGACATTTACATATACCAAACAGAAATGAATATCTCAAGATCTAATTCACTTTATTCATGCAATTTTTGTTACTACATTGATTGAAACGGAGGGTTTACATGAGGTCTACCTACAAAACCTATACAAAACCTATACAAAAACTGCTAAAGCCATCAATCTTCCTTATCCGAAGACGATACGACATCCAAGTATTCCGGGTTATCCTTCTGGATTCTTTCTGCCAAGAAGTGATAGCTTGCATCGAAAGCGAATGCTTCCCCCTTTTCCTCCAAGTAGCGGCTTTCACGACTTCGTCTTTACAAAAACACAAAAACAAACTTACATATGTTAGTGGTGTTTCATTGGAAGATAAAACAACATGGGTTGCGTAAAAAAACCACAAAATTGCTTACAAATTCCGCAATGGACAAGGTGAAGGGGCAGCGAGTGTTAAAAATCCGAGGTTGGAGAGCCGAAAGCAAGTATCGCGTTTTTATGACTAGGTGCCTTTCATGGACTTGTTGAATACTTCTTCCATTAGGATTACCAAACTCGGCCGCTAAATTTGTTGTGTACCCTAGACCAAAAGGTTGTGGAATCCTCCTTTAGAGGATTGACGCCTAAGTCAATTTTCCGCATACCATGCTGGTGATTGCCAAATCTTCATTTGAATCAAATGAATTCATTGTTTTTTAGCTATTGGGTGAGTTTGATGGATTGTATGATGATATGAGCTTTGGATAGTATATGGAACTATTTGTATGTTGTTTTGTAGAGAGAAGTAGTGTATTTATAGGATTGTACCCAAATTTGGCCGTTATAGTGCCCAAGTACAAGTCAATCAATGAAATTGTACTTGTCAAAATTTGAATTTTGAATTCTCCTGTGAGATTTGTTATCCCCAATATCCGACTACTTATGGCGGGCAGGGTGAGAAGTGTATAACCATGCTTAGGCATTATGATGGTTTTGGGCATCGTTAAATCATTTTCTCGTTGTCATACGCCCGTCAATGTATTTTGAAATTTGATCACGGTATGATATGGTCGGCAGTGGTATAAATTTATAATCATGCCGTGTTATGATGGTTTTAGGCATCGTGGAGAAGGTATTTTCGTAACAAATTGCCGGCGTGTTTGAAAACATAATACACCGCCGGCCATCTTCGCCGGCTTGGTAATGATCGACTCACTTGTCGACCCTGGTATGCAAGCATTTTTTACGACAGGCCGACGGTCGACACTTCAAAACCTTGCCGCCCCGGTATTGTTGGCATGGTGAATTAAAAAAAATATTCCGGCTATTTGTCTTGAAACTTTACGTAGCTAAACAAACCTTTCATTCAACAATTAGAAATCAAACACTTGTTGTCCAAAATAAGAAAACATGTCCCATAAACCTTAAAAAACCATTTGTCCAACCATTAACCTTAACATTTGGCCAACCCAACATAAAGAAATAAACTAGGAAACGATTCATTCACCACGAGCACGACCACGACCACAACCCCGTTTAGGAACACCAGCACTACTACTACCTTCACCACCATGACCACTACGAGCCCTCTTTTTGTCAGCATTCATCTTGGCTTGTGCTTCCCTCCTGGCCTTTTCTTCCCTCTTTAATTCAGCATCAGCTTGCTTGAACATTTCATAAGCATCCTCATTGTCAAGATTGCTAGCATAGTGAATGTTCTTGGTTTGCTCTTCAATCGACAAAGGCTCTCCTCTTTTTCTCGCGCAACACAACAGCTTCACAAAGGTCTTCGAATGACCAACGGGCCCCTAGCTCAGCTGGTCATCCCCGTTCCCCAAAAAGTTTAATGCGCTCCAGGAGGTCCCAGGTTCGAGTCCCCAATGGCGTAATATTGCAGGAATTAACATGGAAGGTAGTGTTAGTTTGCCCCCTTGTGACACAATCTCAGCCCCCTCCGGCCGTTTCGGCTCCCTTGGCTAGGTTACCCATGAGGCTGTTGGTAGTTTAGCACGACAAAGAACTGTTCAATTAATGTAGTAGTATGTCGTTGGAGCTTAGCTTGTTAGGCTTCCAACTAGTTTCATGTAATAATATTTAAATAAAAAAATAATTTTAACAAACAATTAATAGAATTATTCGATAATGTAATCTTAAAACAAGAAGAGCTACTCCAAAATACTTACAAGGAAGTTAGGAATTGTTGCTGAGTCATTCGATACCATCTTCCTCTTACGAGCCAATTGTTCACCAGTCATTTCCCTAATCACATTAGGACGAGCCCAACCCAAGTACCACGACATGTATCTCGCTCTCCTGAGCTTCATGACCTTCGGTCACCTCGTCCAAAAGACTCGTATCGACTTTACGGTCAAGTCTTCCGTTCCAATGTCCTAGAGCTGGGGGTGGAGCGTAGCGATGATAATAGTTTTGGGATGTGCTGCAGTCCTCCTCAACACTTTAAAGAAAGGCTCAAGATCGAAATGGGGTTCTTCTTGGACGTAACCCAATTGTCGCATTACCCTATGTGGAACGTACATTGAAAATCCATGGGAGAACAACAAGGGTCCGTAGTATAATGCAACATCATCTCTCCTTTGATTAAACCTTGATTTCTAGCATCTCGGTAAGGATCAAATATTACCTCATCCGCAGTCAATTTGTCCAAGGCGATTCGCACGTTAATAGCGGCTGCGGCATATCCTTTCCTGAGCACCCTTTAAACTGTATCTTTGCGCTCTTGGCTTATCAATCGCAAGCTTTTCATTCACTTTGACACTGGGAGTTGGTTTTCACCAAAGTAGGGAAGTGCTCATATATCCAAACCTATGCAAACACAAAGTTTAGTAAGAATCAAACATTACAAGCATTTGGCAAATATAAATGATTTAGACAATTCAATTACCTAGAAGAGAAATATGTTTCCGTTAATACTTGCGCAGGAGTGCCCTTGAAGCCTTTGTCAAATCATTGTTCAAGAAGCGACCACCGCAGCATTCCCAAGAATACTCATGCATCTTATCTAAGGGATCCAGTGGTTGCAAATAATCGAAGCGCCGACTAAGCTTCCGAATCGTCGGGGAAGATACATCCGCCCGGGACGTATAGCAAATAAGGCGACGCGGTAGCATTGATTCGCACGGGTTCACCCTTCCTTCCTCATCAAATATTTTCTTGGTCCCAGTTAATGTATCCCTCAGCTTCTTCAGATTAAACTTCTTACTTAGATTACCATCCTTCATCGCAAGCATAGACTTCATCTTAATCTGATCCCAACTGAACAAAGTGTTGGTCAATTTGAAGATATCCTCCCAAGAAATGTTATTATCGAAGCCCTCACTTGATCGCTTCCCTCAACCTCGAGGCCTAGAATTTGATGAGCATCATCGGAGTTATCGCCATCTCACCGAATGGGAATAACATTGTACGGTCTCTCCGTAGAACCTCTCACGAATCTCGGATACGTAACTCTATCATACTCAACATTTGAACTCTCCACCGCAGCCACAACCTGGAGTTTTTGACAATCACTTGCACCTCCTCACATTCATCGTTAAGATCCCAAAGTCTTAGTCACCGAACATGAAGCTTGGCGCCTCATGAGACGGATAACATGCTTGTGATCCTAAATACCAAAAACACAAAATGAAAAGAAATACAAACACTTGACGCAAATTTAAGATAATTACACACTTAAATGAAAAACATAGACGGATTGAGTTTACTTACGATAGTATTTTGGATTTCACATGCCCATGAGTCTTTGTATCCAAAAAGAACATGTCCACCATATTCTGGGGTCCCCCGGGGAAGCTCGTTTGGTTTCAATTTAACCTTCAATTCAGAGGGAGGCATGTGGGAATTAGCTGGTTTAGTGATAACCCTTTTCTTATTCCCGGTTGCACTAGTACTTGCAGCTTGGGTTTGTTCCCCAACTTCTTCTTATTCTTCTTGTTCCTTTGCCTCTTCAACAATTTCATCCTGAATATCCTTACCTTGATCTCCATTACCATTACCATCATCATCATCATCATCATTACCTCCTCCAACATTAGGCATGTCTTGATCACCATCATCATCATCGTTGTTAACTCCTCCAAAGAAACTGGGATTTCTTTCATCACCATCATCATCGTCACCTCTTCTACCAGATGGAATTGATTGGTCTTCATCCGAGTCTCGTCGAATCACTTGGGTTCCGGCGATGGTTGATAATCATCATTCGGTACACGGATCTTTGTCGTTCCCGCCACAAACGTATGCCCCTCGATGTCTTGAAGTCAAGAGTTTGTCACCAACACGAGGGAGGTCTTGAAGGAGGACTAAGAGCTTTGAGCTTTCTTGTTTGCCTTTGCAACCTTGAACAAGAACAATTAAGAAAAAAAACTATAAGTCGGAAGGCTCACATATATAACCATTCCCATGGGACTAAGGCTCGGAAGGGTCGATATCTAAACAAAGAAGTCAAGCTAAACAAGGGCCTGGAGGCTTTTATTCCAATAACCTACGGTTTTAACAACTATGACTGGGTTTTCAACTACAAAAGCGACAACGTCTATAATAAAAACAACACGCTAACATAACGCCGGCGTGGTATTACATACCATTCGACCTTTATAATTCAAGGCATCGGAGACGCTAAAAAACAAATCCCGCCTCGGCAAGTTAAAAGTTTATAACCAACCCGGCAAAAAAAAAAAAAACGCCGGCAAGATTATACGTTGAATAACTTCCCGACCCCGTGAAAGCATTACAAAAAAACTAAACCGCTGGCAAGATATTCAACCAACGAGCATCCCATGAACACTAAATATGAAATCCTACAGGTCGTGAAACAAACACACTGCGGCGAAATAATCACAAATTCAAAGATTCGATTTTTCGACCTAATTTGACATGCAAAAACATGAAATCGAAGTACTTATGAGTGAGTTTAAGTAGGCCATTACTTTCTTAATCGCACCATTTCTTCGTTTTGAGCGGTTTCAATCTCTTCTTCTTCGACGGTTTTTTTCTTCTCTTTTTCTTGAACTAATTTTGCAATTTCAGGGTTGTATTGATCGGGTTTTCGATTGGCGCCTTTCATACGAGTTCCATTACGCCGTGGTGGTTCCATTGATGAAGATTACTCGGAGTTTTCGAATCGATGATGTTAACGAATTAATCGACGAGTTTTTGTGGTGGTGGTGGGGAGGAGCCGGTGTGGTTATGGAAGAGAAGAAGAGAATAGGAAGATGAAATGAAAATAAAAAAAACTGATTAGGGTAATAGAATTATAAAGTGTAAGGGTAGTATTGTAACTTCAACCAAATTTGACCTCCCCTTAGTAAGGTCACATGTCCACTTAAAATTGGGTATACCCCAATCTTGCCAGGTTTTTTAATCTCACTAATTATCTTTAACTTAATCATTTCACAAATCATTACACTAACTAATCACTACCCAAAATTAATCAGGAGGGTAATTTAGGTATTGATATGAATATCTAGATAAGGGGTGACCTAGATTTAATGTCTTACCCAAAATAAAACCATGGTCCCAAAAAAAACCATAGTCCAAAAAACCGTTCTTATAAAGGCCCCTTTTGTGCAAGGTCCATTCATACTCCTCCAACTTATTAATACATACTCCTTCAACTCTGCTTGCTCTCTCTACCGTCGTCTGCTAGCCCTAGCCGCATACTCCTTCAACTCCTTCTCTCTGTAGATGCTATGGCTAGTTCAGACGAAGAGAGTAAAAGGGAGAAGAAACTAAAGACTGAGATTCCAGTTTCAGATGCTTTCTCTGATCTAGGTTTGTCTGAACATACCGCGAATGCCATTAGAAAGGGCGTGTCTAGTGATGAAAAGAAGCTTCTAGCTGAAGTTATTCCATGCCTTTTAAAACATGAGACTGTTGTTGGAACTGTAATAAACGAAACTGGGAGGAAGCTAGCTTTCTTGACACGAGCAGTTGAGTTCTTGAAAGAGTTTAGTCCGCTTGATGGAACTGGCGCTATTGTCATTTGTCCGACTATATCAGTTGCTATGAGGGTACAACTCAACCATTGATTCATTTTCTTCTACTAATTCTTCTTCAATTTCTGTTATTCGTTCTCAATTTTACTCAATTTTTTTCTATCAATTTTGTTCTGTATTTGAAGTCATTGATATTGCTCACATCTACTTTTTAGGGTTTAGGGTTTAGGGTTTAGGACTAAATTGTATTGATAGTAACCTTCTGCATGCATCATTTCACTTTCTTACTCCGATCCTCCATCTTAATGAAGCAGACACATTCTGTGGCTAAGAATTTTCTTGAGGGCTGCACGCAGACTTTTGGGGTGGTTATTGATGATTCAGATCAAGCAAAAGAAGCAGAACTCCTTGTGAAAGGAGTAAATCTGTTAATTGCTACCCCTGGCAGACTAATTCATCATCTTAAAAATACCGAGGGATTTGTTTTCAAGAATTTAAAGGTAAACGATCTTTTTACTTCTAGGGCATTATATAGGTACTTCTCTGTAATATTTTTCTCCGCTTAATTCAAAGGTAAAGATGTATGCATAATTCCTTATTAGTACGACTATGTAATAATACTTTTTAGGCATGAATATTTGCTCACAGTTTTCATCGATGTGCAGTACCTCGTAGTTGATGCAGCTGAAATGTCGGCAGAGAACCTTAAGGAGGAAATGATGCAGATTACAGAGCTTCTTCCGAAGGTAAAAATATGAACAAAAAATGACCAAAATATCACTATGTTTGAGGGTGATTAAAATTTATATAAGTATGACAGCATGTTGCTTATTCCCAAACTACATGTTACATAGGCTGTAGATTCGTTTATATGTTTTAATCAACATGATAGTTGAATGTGTGCAATTTATGTCCACGTTAATTGTATAAATTTCTAATGTTCAGGAGAGGCACACAGCTCTGTTTTCTACCGTCCGAAGTACGAAGGTTGGTACTTGATATATAATCACATTAAATTCTCTGTAATTCTGTTTATGTTCATCTACTAAGAGTGTAAGCTCTAAAGGAAAAACCATACATATTGCAGGTGGAAGATCTTGCTTGTGTGTTATTTCGGACCATTCCGGAGTATCTTAATATGAATGATATCAGGCCCAGGGTAAGTCTATATTATAAAGATTGCATTATCTTGTCAACCTTTTATGTGATTAAAGTTAATAAGTTTAGTTGTAATGCAGCCTGAAGAAGGATTCAGGCAGTATTACGCTGTTGTGCCAATTGCTCTGAGACTCCGTGTATTGTGTTCCTGCTTATCTCGGCAACTGAAGGACTCCAAGAAACCGGTGGTTTTCTTTTCTTCATCTTCATCTGTTAAATTTCACTCGCAGCTTTTGAAGCGACTTAGTTTTGATTGCTTCGAAATCTACAAGGAACAAGAGCAACAGGAACAAATAACAGCCTATTTTGGTTTTTGCAAGGCAAAGAATGGCGTTTTATTATGTACAGATGTTGCAACTAATGAGCTTTATCTTCCTAATGCGGTATGTTATAATTTTTGGTTAAAAATTCCTCTCCTTGACATGATTCATTTATGACTTAAACATGATTACAGTTTAAATTAATGCTGACAATGTCTTAAGACTCAGAATTAACATGTCCTACAACTCAATCGACATAATACTTGCATGCCAAAAGAGATAATATCTTTAGAGGGAGTTTCTTAAAATAACAATATTTCAAGAATTGCTGCCGCAAACCGGACTCGGATTTATAGTTCTACATCCTCATGCTTAGGATGGTACGGTCCACGGCATGCTAGCCATGCACATGTTTCTCCAACCTTTCCATCATGAGTTGGAGAGACATTCCATACTGTATGAAGCTGCCTCATGCTACTTTAAGCTTAATCTAGCAATAACCAAAAAAGAATTAAGTACATACTACCTCCGTTTCAAAATAATAGGCTGGTTTCATGTATAAATTACATGAAACCAGCCTATTATTTTGAAACGGGGTGAGTAATAAAATGTAAATCACACCTTAGTTTGAATATTAATAATCCGGTTTAAACTGAAGCAAATGTTTGATTAACTTAGACTATTCATGAATCGTGACGAACCATAAAGTTCCAACAGTTTTAATGTAGTTGGCTTTGACAACCTACTGAGGTTTCTTAATATATAAATTTCTTACCTCCATGGGTTGTATGTTTATGGAATTTTGTAGGGCTGTTTAATTCAGTATGATCCTCCAGATGAGCCCAAGGTGCTTACTTCTTCCTGCACCCATCTCTTTCCTACCCTTTTTTCATCTTCCATAAATTACTCATTTTGATGGATTCTCCATATACGGTGATTCTACTGCTTCAGGAATATGCTTATAGTGTTGGCCGAACAGCTATTGGTCAAGGTAGAAACGGGTCTGCTATGATTATCCTGGCACACGAAGAAATTCAGTTTTTACATCATTTAAAGGTCTTTTCTATTCTTGTGAGCCCAATTTTTGTCATTCATTTACTTCTTAAAGCTTTTATTATGATCAGTCTTGAGTTCTTACAAGTTCTCTACTTATCTGCAGTCATATACGCAGAAAATAAAAATACCGCTGGTTGAGGCCTTATATAACGAAGAGTGCTTAACGAAACAACCTCTCTTGGTACGTTCTCTTGATTGCCAATTTGCCTTCTTCTTTAGGTTAAGAATGTGCCAATGAATAATATCACCATTGTTGCAGAGCGAGTTGGACTCTGGGCTAAATATGTTAGCAAAAGAAGCATACAAGTCGTATTTGTTGGCATATAATGCACATTCTATGAAGTCAATCTTTGACGTTCACAAACTAGACCTGCAGGTACATTATTTGGTATTAACTATTAGGAATGCTCAAAGCTTCATTTTGTTGTGTGCTTCCTGTTAGTTTTTGTATTGATTCTCAAATTAGTTCCATTTGGGATCTCCTCCTGACCTACAGGCTGTTGCTACATCCTTCTCGTTTTCTGGTCAACCACCAGAGATAAAATTGGATCCCCCACGAAAGGTAAACCTGGGACCTGATTTGCAGAAACCTGGTTGGCAGAAACCTAGTTTGCAGAAGAAGAAGCTGGGACCTGGTTCGCAGAAGAAGAAGAAGAAGAATAAGAATAAGAAATGATGGATCATTGAAATCGTTCATTGCACATATATGTAAATATCTGCAGAAATTGGAAAAGGAAAGCCCAGTTCTTTCTGACTATGGTTCAGTACTAGTTGGTCCAGGCATATGGTGCTGACTATAATCCTTCCAGTTTCTATTTTTGACATGTAGAGTTAAATTTTCATCGAATGGGTGTGGTCTCGTGAAGACCGGGGGGCCTTGGAATAGAGGGGTCAAATACGTTTCTGGATTTTCAGCCTGAAACTTTGAACTCAATTTTGTGCCCACTCTTCTAGAAAGGTGTTCATTTGATGTTTTTATTTGATTGGAAAGAATTGATATCTCGACATTCATTTCTAGAACGCGTATTCTTTATGAAACCCATATCCATGGCCTTATAATTACCTAGCTCATTACCATCTTCACCCAAGTCTATTTCCACTCCACAGTTATGCACCTCACTATTACGCGACATTTCCTCTATTTTGTATTCACACTCAGCATAAAGATAGCTAAGTACTTCTTCAGCCAATCCTGCAATCCATATTTGATACGAAAAATATTCACACACTTCTCATTATGGCAAATTTTCCTAGGCTTCCTCTTACCGCTTAGATCAACCTCAATTGATTTGTGATATCACTGCTCTTCCCATGATTGTGTGACCACTTTTTCTTCTTTTTCTACTTTTCTTTCCAGTAGCACCACGCATTCTGTCTTTATTATGAATTCCCAGCATCCAAGTGCTCCAATTGAAGACCAGTGAATATCACTGATAACACTTGATCGGTGAACACACATTTATCTAGCTAGATTTTGGTATCATACAATTATAGAACTACCAGATAAAACAAATTAAGTCCCGAGGTCTTCATTTTTGAACTGAAAGACATACTGATTGACTTATGATTTGGGGATAGACATTTTTGCAGGGATATAGGCCTTTAATTTATGAAGGTGAAATTCAAATTTTGAATTCATCCTGTATTGCGCGTTTAAGTAATATGGGTTTCAAAAGATAACAATGAGGGCATGCATTCCTCTGTAGCTTGCATGGCGCGTTTAAGTAATACGGGTTTCAAAAAATAACAATGAGGGCATGCATTCCTCTGTAGCTTGTAGCGGGTTAATGGGATTGAATATGATATGATCTTGATATTGTAGCAGGGTAAATGGATGGTATTGAACAAAACTGTTCTGATTGCCATACAAGATGGATAAATTTGTCGGCCTAATTAGAAAAGATATGACTGAAAATGGATGAAGAATTGTAGCAAATTAACTGCTAGGAATAGCAGGGTTTCACCCACTGTAACATCAGTCCCTTGGGACATTCCTAAGCATACATTCATTAAAATGAACTTTGACGCATCTTTCTAGTAAGTTAATAATTGTATTGGGCCTGGACTGGTTATCCCGTCTAATTTGGGGCCTAGGCCAATTATTTGGGGTCTGTTGCTAAATGACAAAACAAGACATTTTGAAGTAAAATGAGATACACCTTAACCAACTACTGTTTTAAGGACTAATTTACTCTCAATTAATTAGTGTTAATTCAGTTTATTAATAGATGTTTAATCTTATCAATTAGAAATCAAATAATGTTGATTCATCACCGAAACACAATAAGAAAAAGATTCGAAAACACTACCCAGAATCGGTTTACGTTCATGTACTCATAAACCGATTCTAGGTTGGTGTTTTGCTATTCAGGAAGGATATCCAGAATCGGTTAAAGAATGCATACATAAAATCTGATTCTAACAATCGGGTTTTTCTAATCACATATAAACCGATTGTTTCACATAACCGGTTTATGTGAACATTCGCATGATCCGATTCTAACAAAAAGAACGTACAGAAAATCGGGTATCTCTTCCATACCATAATCGGTTTATGTGGGCATTAACTTTTACCGATTTTGGTTAAATTTTCTTCGACCAGAAAACACATTCCGGACAATCGGTTTTCGTGTTCATGAACATCGACCGATTTTCATAGGAATCAGTAAATGTGGACATGAACGTCGATCGATTATGTTAAACACAGTAACCCAAGATTGTTTGTAGTTTTCAATCTTGAATAGATAAATCAATCACGAGTATAATAAAGAGATATAGGTTGCAATCAACGATGTTTATTTTGATTTTTTTTTAAAGAAAAAAATGGATGGTGAAATTTCTTTTAAATCGATCGAAGTTGTTAGAACCGATGGATGAATTTGAGTTTGAATTTTAATTTGTAAGAGAAATGATTTGAATAGATTTTGGTTTTTGAAATGGATTTAAATTTAGAAGGATAAAGATTCGAATTGAATTTTAAAAATGAGGTAGCTTAATACATTTACCTAGTTTTGTCATATAGTGATAGGCTGCGAATAAGCCCTATAGGCCCCAAACTAGCCACGCTGATTATATTAAGTGACGCGGGTTTACTCTAAGGTGCCTGGTGTATTTAATGCATCTATTAGAAACCTATTTTGAGGCTTACTAAAATGTTTTGAGGCACACCTAATTATGCCCAAATAGGGTCACTAGGTAAAAAAAGATCTCATCACCCCTTATCTATCATTTTTAATAATGACATAACTACCCTTACATGATTAATGTTAGTGATTATGATTAGATTCAATGATAATGATTAATCAGGAATGTTAAGGATTTATTAAAATAAAATTATTAGTGGTAAACTAGTGGAGAAATATGATATATATCAGAGAGTTGAGGATTTTTGAGAAGATGAAGTGCAGAAAAAAACTTGCGTTATGAAATTTTAATGATACAAGTGACCAAAATGTATGATTTAAATCAGATTCATAGGTATATTCATAGACACTGTTTGATCTCCATTTTTTACCTGGCGAGATTGGGGTATACCCAAACTAATTGGGGTATACCCAAATTTAAATGGACATGTGACCTTACTAAGGGGAGGTCAAAACAGGATGAAGTTACTTTAATACCCCTGCACTAATTAACCTAAAATTAAACCCTAAACCTAAAAACTAAAAACGTTTAATCTTCTCTGTCCCTCTCTCTCTTCTCCTTCCTTCATCTTATTCCATTAACCAAAATCAAGCAAAAATTTAAATTTTGATATTCTACAAAAATGGTTCGATCCAAAAGAGTAAGAGATTCAACAGATAACATGAGAAGATCCAAATCGGAGAGAAAGGTAAGGAAAAAGTTGGAACTAGCAAACCCGAAAATCAATCCCTGAGAATGTTGAAAAATACCCTCCACCGGTGAAAAGAAGACTGTAAGTGATTTCTAAACTCAAACCATTATTCTTATGTGTTATATGATTGTTATATTAGGTTAGAAATCGAACATTATGATTTTCAGGGTTTTTAGGTCAAACAAGGTCGATAATTTAAAACCACGCCGACTCTTGTTTGTTTTGTAGCGCCGACATGGTCTCAGGATGAATAACCCGCCGACTTTTCATAGCATCCATGGCGACTGTTAGACAATAACCTGGGCCGGCAGGGTATATTAACAAACCATGCCGACTTACGTATAGTCGACATTGTCTTCGACTTGTACCATGCCGACTTTAGGTCACAGAAACCTTAATTTCCTAAGTTAACCGTCGGCATCTTTCTTGTATAGGACCTTACCGACTCTGTGTTGGTCGGCTTGGTATATGATTACAACCATACCGACTAAGTATTAGTCGGCAATGTATATATTCTCGACCGTGTCGACCATATGACCAGAACCATCTTTCAGTGTGTAAAAATTTCATATCTTTTATTTGTGCATGGTTTAGGTTCCCAGAGGAAAAAAAAAAAGATCTACCTTGTACGGTAACTGCAGAAGAGCTATTAGAATTTATTGACGGAATTTATCCCAATTTAAAAGATCCTAAAGATGAAACTGAAGAGAATTGCCCTGTAAGAAAGTTACTTCTAATGGGTAAGAAAGATCCTGAAGAATTCCTATGGTTTATGCACAGTCCTAGCAATCCCCTCAACTATGTTGAATGCACATCATCAGAGGAGGAAGAAGAGGAGGTTGATCCAAGAACATTTTTCAGGGCATGTGACTTTTCTGGAGTGAACCCCTATTACAATGAGGACGGTGACTACATAGGTCCAGATAAGGGAAAAGCAAAAGTTGATGCTGGTGCAAAAGCTAGTGATGGTGAAAAGGCTAGTGATGGGGAGGAAGATAACAACAATGAGAAGGATTGATAGACGCATTTATGTGTCTATTTTGATCTCGATTTTCTATATTGTTAGTACTCGATTTTGTATTTATTATGGCTTTTTGTGTCTTTGTAGGTGTTTTTGGAGAAATAAACACGTGTGGAAAAATTGGCTCGAAAAGTGGTACTTGGGCTCGTGGGAGAAAATCACTAAAGGAACCCCTCATTTGGATAAGGGCGCTTCATTACTAAGGGGTACACCATTGATAAGGGGCACCCTAATTGTTATTTACACTCCAGGACACCCAGGTGTTAAAGGCACCCGACATCGGGATAAGGGGCACTCATCTTCAAGAATTCAAATAATTGGTTTTGGCGGAAAGTTTGTGCGGCAAGAGTTCAATATTAGGGTTTGGATTTGGAGTGTTTCTAGGAGATTCAACCAGGAGATTTTGACGGGATGGACTTGAATGAACCCGGACATGACATGTATGGGCGTTGGAATTGATTAAATTGGGCCACATAATCCGGTGAAAGCAAAATAGAGTGTTGATGAGTTCACGGGATTCTCCGCTTGAATCGGGAGAGTAGTTGTTAGAGATTTCGTTGGATGTTTCTTGGATATGGATTGGTTTGGTCTTGGTACATCCAAATAGGATCGTATAAGATTTGGAAGGAAGATACGTGGAGTTGAAGCTAAAACGGGAGGAGAGTTTTACTCGGGATTTGTCGAGTTGGTTTTGGAAGTTACGTGGGTTGAAAGAATATTACATTCCACTGTTCGACTTTACTCTATCTTTGTAAAGGTGTTTTAATCAATCCAGACTCTACAATAGACGCGTGCAGAAGAAAAGGAAAGAAATATGTCCGTAGCTTGAGGAGGAGAGAAAAGTCAAAGATTTTCGGGATTTGGAGGTGTTTGTGCAGTATAAATAAGTTGTTTCGAGTCTCAGAGAAGGGGTCGAGAGTTTGGGGACCTAAGGAAAGCTGCAGAGGCAAAGAATACGAGTGCGGAGGTAAGTAGCTGCTGCACTTTCGGGGAAGAAGACGTAGGTGAAGAACAATAGACCCGGTTGGACGATCGCGAAACCGTGACCTATAGTTTCAAATTCTAAAGCTTTGCAACAATTTTCCAACAATTATTTTTAGTTTGCAACGACTTTGTTAGGGTTCTTTGTAAGGGGAATTGCAGTAACAATTATATATGTTACAGAACTCGATTTTTCTTCAATAAAACACCTATTCAGCCATGCGTTATTATTTTGAGCGTGTTTTTGATATGAGGAGCTAAACCCCAACACTGGGATGACGGAGGAAACCACTTTCACAATTGATTGGTAGCTATAATTGATTCTTTGTGACTTTTGCACTTGTTTTAATTGATTTATGATTTTTATAGATTATTTGTGATTTTTTCTGATGGCGTATGCTTAGTCTAAGAACTCTTGATGCGTTATGCTTATGATTTACATCTAATCCTTTACAAAATCTACTTTCGGCAAAGAAATAGAGTCCACAAAAGAGCTAGAATTTTTATGAGTCATTATATGAACCAATTGAATATGATTAATGGTGGAATCCGAAGTCCCAGTTCTCTTGATATTTTGTGACAAACTTGTGAATATATTTTATTTGTTTTTAGTATTTTCTTAAATCAAACCTTTACAAGTCTGAGTTGAACGAACTTTTACTACCATTCTCTACAACAATTTAAAATCCCATCAAGGATCCATGAAATTCTTAAACTTTATTATGTTTCACTTGGTTGAGAAACTTAGATTGTGGTTTGAACTCATACATTATGTTTGTTTTGAACTCTTAGATTGTGGTTTTAGACTTGTTAAACTTATGTTAATTTCTATTTTCAGTTGCTTTAGAACTTATTCTTTTTTGTGCAGTTTTAGAAAATATTAGAGTTTTACTGAGTCGGCATGGTGTGTAAACTCTACCTTGCCGACCATACTAGGCTTTATATGCCACAATGCTGTCAGGGAGTGGTGGTCGGCATGGTTTGAAATCTCTACCTTGTCGACTTAAATGTTAGTTGCACTTTTTAGGTACAAAGTACAAGACATTGAATGCTCAACGGCTATAAATTTCAAAATCAAGATATTAGGTGTGTTGTTATTATAAAAGCATTCTCAACTTCATCTTCAACCTTGCATAAAGAATGGAAGTTTCAAGTGCAACACAACCAAATATTTATAATCTTTGTACACTAAGTGGTCATTTTGCAAACGATTGTCCCTTTGAAGGAAGCAAATGCACTATTAAAGGTTGTAAGGGATTCTTATTTCTCATGAAAGTTGCAGTAGGAGATGCATATCATCCGTATGCTTCAAAATGCACTTGTTGTGGGTTTTTCTGTTTGATAGATGAGCGCCTAGCTCCGTATGAAGATGAAGTTGCTAAAATCAACCTTCTACCATGCACAGATCCATGTTGCGACGGTAAGATGAAGCTAATTACCTCTCCTAAGAAATTGTGTACCGGAAAAAGATACCATCTATGTCCCAAATGTGTTAGGGTTAAGTTTTTAACGTTTGTATGCTTTAATTAAGGTTTGTATTCGATGTACAGTCGGCATTGTACTAAATTAAAAGCGTGTCGGCTTCTTCATAGTCGGCACTTAAGAGGTTACACACCATGCCGGTGAATACATGGTCGGCAGGTTAATCCTCATAAACCTTGCCGACTTAATGCATGAGAACATCCAGAAACAAGTTTTTTTTGTCTGTTTTGGTAGGCATTGTTAACCTCAAAAACCATGCCGACCAGATAAAAGTCGGCAACCCGTGAAACCAAGACCCTTCCGACCACAGGAAAGTCGGCCTCTGTAATAGGGAAAAACCTTGTCGACCGTTCCAGGCCTATTTTCCTGTGCTTTCATGCAGTGCAGCCAGCAGCCTGACGAATTAATAACATGTTGACCCTGGGATGGCCGGTAGGGTCGTGTGACAAATACAATGCCGACCAAAGGAGTATACACAAAAAAAAACACATCCATTTTATTCATTTGTAGTAAGCCAAAGTACATTACACAAAACAGGAATGCGATTACAAAAGTACTCCAAAAGGATTCCTTATTTCCTACCGTAATCAATCATCACTCAAATCTATTGGAGGAGTTTAGTCAAATCTATGGGACATTCCCTAGACTCATCTAAAACATTCCAAAGGTCCATGTTTTCCTCATAAAGTTTCATCCATTCCTTGCTCTTGTTGTTTGTGAACTTCTCCCAAAACTAAACCTACAAAGAGGAGGTAATGGACATTCCTTGTTAAGTTGTAGACCAATAAAATGATTTTTATCCACCAAAGCCATGAAAATTCTTCTATGCTTGAGTTGCTCCACGCAAACCGCATATTTCGGTGTAAATGCTATAGATAGTCCCTTACTAAAAAAATGTACCACGCAATTCCACGTATCCGCCAATAATTGGCCACACTCCGGAATTCTCAACCAATGCTCCCATTTGACCGGTGCATTTCCCTCCGTGCCTTTAACACTAGTTATCAAATCTTTAAAAGTTGCTTCTTTTTCCTCCATGGAACCTTCTAACATCATTGGGATATGAAACTCCTTGTCGTTTTCTAGTCGGTCGGACATCTTCTTTCTTATGTATTGGCATTGGGTGACATTATCCTCAACCGATCCACTTAGGTGTCCCAATTGTTGCGAGACAACGTGAAACCCACAATTTCCATCTTTTGGGACGTCGTCGGTACCAATAACGAACTCTTGAATAATTGGAGGGAGTTGTACGCGATACTCTTGCAACACCGGTTGTGCTACCTTCCTTGGACGACCTCTTTTTCTTCGCAACATCTCCTTGGCTTGCTTGACTCTCAAGAGGAGAGTGTCATTTGGATTCAAGTTTGAGACCGTTGGTGAAGAATCCTTCCTTGGCCGACCCCTTTTCTTTCCAACAAATTCCACACTTGCTTGACTCTCAAGAAGTGGAGTGTCATTTGGATTCAAGTTTGAAACCGTTGGTGTAGTTGTTTCTTTCCGCGACGACCTCTTTTCTTTTTAGCCGTCTACTCCTTGTATTGTGCCTCGGTATAAACATGTACGGATGGATCGCACTTTGTACTCAAATGCTCTTTAATTTGTTCCCTTTCGGATTGATCGCACTTTGTACTCAAATACTCTTTAATTTGTTCCCTTTCGGATTGATCGCATTTTGTACTCAAATACTCTTTAATTTGTTCTCTTTCTTCCGCTCTCGTCTTTGTGGTAGGTGGTCTACTCGTTGGATCTTGTTTCACTGGTTCTTGAAGTTCTTCCATAAAAGGGTAAACAATCGGCATCAACTTGTGCTTCATAGTTTGTTTGTCCAACCTATTCAACTTGGGGTACTTTTTGAGGATTATTCTCCCAAGGTCCATGTCGCCAAACTCTTCACCGGGATCTTCTCTTGGAGCCGGTTTGAAAGATAATTGCTTCCAATAAGGATCGATATCATCAAGAGGAATGAGAGTTTTATACCTACCAAGCATATGACGACATGGAAGTCCGATAGCCTTCATTATCCTACACTTACAAGGAGTGCTCGGGTCGTCATACTTTTCAAACAAAGCGAGATGTTTCATCATAAAACGTATTGCCCAATGCGAGACGTTGTAATGTATACCAAAAAGCATCCAATTATCCTCCTTAAACTCCCTCAACTTTCGGAAGCTACTTTCTTGGAATTGCTTTTTTATCTTGTTGATATCATTATTAGTGTACTCATGGATAGCATGTTGCACCGTCACAATCCCATTTTGACTTGTGAAAAGTAGACCTTTGAGTCTCCCATGAGCTTGCTCTACCATACTTGTGGATTCAAGTTTGGAATGTTTATAGTCGTAAGTAAAAGAATACACAAACCTCTCTTTGTGTGGCCTCAACCATTGTTTCTTGCAATATTCCACTACTTTGGGGTAATTAGTCCCCCAATCTTCCTCGAACTCCTTCAAGTTTATCTCATATTTTGCAACGCTCATCGACCAAACCACCTTATCCCATGCTTTCATGAATAACCCAAACTTGATCTCACCTTCTTTCCATTCTTCGTTTTCTTTTCTCTTTCTCCTTCTCTAAGCTCCTCTTTAGTTAGTTTGCTTTGAGACGTTCATCTTCCTCTTTGACACGTTTAATTCCTTTCTTTGCCTTCGGTTTTTGGATATGACTTCTACAATTCTTTCTAAGATTGCATTGTATATGACAAGTGCAAAGTAAATTTTGTGCATTGGGGAGACTATCCTCACTATGTTGTGTAGTCAATTCAATAGATAAAATACCTCATTTGATTGGGGCCATGGATATTAATTGGGGGCCTCCCACTAGAGGACAAAAAAGGTCACCCAAACCTAATTTGGGTCACCCCTTAGCAAAAAATTTTCTAAATACCTAAATTGCCCCTGAATGATTAGTATTAAAACTTAATAAAGTTAATTTAATTAGTGTGGTTAGATTATGTTAGATTAAAATCAGATTTTAGAATCATTTTTATTTTTTTGTTGTTGTTGTTGTTGTTGTGAGTTGAGAAGAAGAAGAGGAGGTTTTAGAGGAAAACTTGGGGTTTTTAGAAATGAGTAATTCAAGTAGGGGAAATGATGTTGGAGAAGGTTCAAGTAACAAAGATGATTGTGTTGATGGTAAGATTATCTTAAGTTCTCCCATGGATTGGATATATGTCATAACACGAGAGAAAAGAGTAAAATCAATGTCGAGGGATGTATACCCCACGACTCTATAAAGTCGTCAATGTATTCACACCAAAAAATGACGACTCAAACCTGCAACTTTTCCAGGTTATGAAAAATCGTCAGGGTAATATGATATACCCTAACGACTCTTAGCTTGGGTCACAAAGAGTCGTTATTTTGTGTGTCTATACCAAGACGACTCACCCTTTTGGGATGAGAGGTCAGTTTGTTTTTTTTCACAGGGTAGTTGATGTTTAAAAAAGGGTCGTCCATAGAGGATCGTCATAGGTTTCTATATTATGTTAACGACTCTAATCTAGGGTAAAATATGAAAACCAGAAATATGGTCGTTATCTTGATCATCATATACCCTAATGATTTTTTATGGTCTTTACATGCGTATGAAAAATCGTTAGGGTTTAGGCTTGTCAATGACGACCCTTTTCCTGTAACTGGAATTTTTCGGGTGAAGAAATTTTTTCGTTAATGGAGGAGAAGAGAAGAGTCGAGAGGGTGAGACGGGGGATGAGTGATGTTTTTGTTTAGAACTAGAAATGAATTGGGCCTTAGGATTAAGGGTTAATATGTTTTTAAGATTTATTTTTAGTAAAGGGTAAAATAGTATTTTCACAATTCGTTTAATAGGCCCCCGAAAAATTTGGGTGCAAATAAAATGTCAAGCCCCCGATTAATATTCATGGCCCAATCAAACGAGAATAAAATAGACAAAAGAAAAGAAAAATATATGCAGCATTTAAAGACACTACCTTGAGATGCACACTGGACAATGGCTATCAGCCCGTGATATCCCAGTTGCTGACACTGGTCCGTGTTAAACATCATCGTAAACAGAATTGCAACGTGTACATGATATTTGGGCAAGGATGGGAATTTATACAATAAATAATACTCTGTATAAACAAGAAGATGAGTGCTATATGACTCACCAGCTCATCCACTTTAAGTCACCTTCAATTTATAAACAAAGCTCTTCGGTGCCAGGAGAAGTAACAACCAACAAAAGGAAACCATAAACTGAGATTTCAAGGAGAAGAAACAGGGGAATGGATGACCTTCTTTTGAAGAAAAACATCAACAACAAATTTTGTCTACACACTACAAAAGATTGAGTCCATATGAAGTGTCTAATTCTTTTTTTCTTTACGGTATCACCTGTTTTATACAAAATTAAATCATAAGAATCGTTAAAAACTGACCACTGCAACAAAAGTGATATAGATCACACACTAAAGCTCACAAATTATGAGCACTTGTGATCTTTTTAGGGCTAAAACTTAAAGACCATTGATATTATAGTGTTTGTTTAGAGACCTTCTTATACATCTCATACATTTTAAAAAGTGTGATCTTATAATTGACTATTTGACCACTTTCAAACATTATTTTGTGATAAAAATATCTGTCCATTAGGCTTTTTTTGATAAATTTTAAAAAACAATTGCGGTGAGCGTGGTCCGAACCTGCGACCTTCAGGTCAATTAGAGGAAAAAAAAAAGATAGCCCACATAATTTTTGGGTGTCCAATAGTAAAATCAAATCCCTACTTCTCGAATTCTCAATCTCACTCTCATCTCATGTTCACTCTGAAAAACTCTCTTTCTCTCTCCCTCCGACTCTCGTGTTTTCCTAGATATGTTATCTCACGATCCAAATCATGAGAAATTGAACCCTAAACCTGCCATTTTATGCTTTAACATTGTGATTTCAATTGTTTTAAGCATAGTCAGTGTGTTTATATGCTCAGATTTCATGGAGAAAATTGAATTTCGACTCAATTTGGAATGTCGAAGGTTAGGGTTTCGAAATTGGATTATCATCGAAGATAAAGATTCTTAGGTAAATTTTCAAATATATCTCTTAATCCTCTAAAAATCATTGCGATTGCCCAATATATTTGATCAGAATATAGGTTTTTCATTTTCTCTTAGGTTGTATTACAGATTTGTTGTTAGCGTTGGCTTAATTTTAATGATTCAAAACTACAATGATATCTGCTTTAGTGAGAAATATAATGTTGAATGTCGCATTTTGTCTCTTTGATTTGGATAAATCCCCTGTAAATCTGTACTAGTCATCATAAATAATTCTAATATACTATCTTGATTTTGTCTTGATTTATTTCAGTGTAACAGTATGTTAATTAGTATAGGATAATTAAACCATGTTTGTGTGAATAATAACATTGCTATTTTGATTTTGGCAGGATAATTCTAGTTGCTTCTTGTGCTGCCGTTGTAATTCAATCTCTTGCAGCAACCTAGGGGTTGTTACATGTCTTGCACTTGCTCTTTTTTTTTGTGTGAATATCTAACTAGTTTGATTACTTTTACTCTCTCTGTAGGATCAGAATATCGCGACATCAATACCTCGCGAGATCAATAAACGGCAGCATTGCGAAGGTGTCGCAGATAAGTAATATAAATAAAGCAGTGAATGACGACAGCCAAAAACATGAGAAAGATGTGAAGACCTAGCGAGATCTAGGAGAACTGCGAGATTATATATTTGTACACTTGCGATATTTCGCAAGTCATTCCGAAAATAAAGGACGACTTAGGCTGTCATCCACTATGTACTACCCTATATAAAGAGTTGAACAAGTCTGTTGAAGGGGAGATCTTTTTAGAGTGTTGGGCAAGTCATTAAGAGAGAGAAAGTTTAGAGTGATTGTAATTCTTTAACTGATTTCCATTTCATCTTGTAAGCATTTAAGAGTATAATCAATAAAAGCTACAATTACTTATCCTAAAAATGATTTGATTGTATAGATTCTTGTGAGGGGTGTAGTGTAGGATTTCCTGCAACTACATATTGGCGCTAGAAACAGGGAATCTGAGGGAAAGATTGATGGTGATGTGAAGTTGATGTGGAATCTTGCGAGGAAAGGGCTGCTCAAAAGAAGAATTGGAAGCAGAACATCAAAGAATCACAAAGAAGAGAAAGATTGATGGTGGACGCAATATAAGTGAGAGATGAAGATACCTTGCGAAACCAATGCCCGAAGACAGTTGGAAATTGCGATGGTTTCGCAAAAGGGAAGGAAATATCAGGAAATTTAAATGAAGAAGCAGGGAGCAACAGAAGTAAGAAGTGTAAGAAATGAATAATTGATTTTAGATTTGTGTAAAAAAAAAAATGTTTTGAGTGAGAAAGACATGTTGAAAGTACAAAGCATATGACGATCGAAGAAGGAGTACGCGAACGTCTCGCGAGACGGAATATACGAAAATCTAGTTATTACAGCGAGATCACATCAAACAAAGCAAGACAATGCGATAATTTCGCAAAGATAATGAGAAGAAATAATCAAAAATTAATGATATAAACGAATGGGACGAACCTTTATGGCGTACACCCTAGTTCGCGAATGATATTTCGCAAGAGGCTAATGTAAGACCTAAAGTGCGTCTATATAAGGGGTATCTCTTGACATGGCTCGGGAAAAGGTTACACCGCCCCCGGAACCCGAGTCATGGAGATTTGGGGTCAATGAAGCCCATCCGGAGAGATACCTTGGATTTCCAACTATATAAGGTTATACCCTGGTTGGACAGACCGAGGATCTCTTCCAAGGAGTCGGTGTATGACCAAGGCGCCGAGGTACACGGTTGAGCCAAGAGTGCCGGGGTATTTGAAGTGTCTCGGCCATTCTTGGCAAGTCTTGGCACATGCTGCACTCGGCCCGAAGAAAACTCTACTTAGGGTGCAATCTCGTAACCATAAGCCCTATAGGTATAAGGGATAAGAGTCTGCGAAAACAACTGGTTGTTGTTAAGACCGGATGGGAGGAGCTAGTCTTGTATGGCCGATGTACGCCTCCTTGAAGGGGCAACCGTGGAGATGATAAGGGCGGCACCCTCCATTAGGGAGCGACAAGTGTCTTAAGACGCAAATGTCATGAGGCTCAATTTTCGCAAGAAAATTTAGACTTGTCATATTTGTGCGATGATCCGAAGAGGCAATAATACTAACGCGAGGATAAGACGAGATCAATGGGTCTTTACATGAAAGTGTAAAGACGTCCTGCGATTTTCGTCGCAAGACGACAAGGTCATGGGGCTTTATTTTCGCAAGAAAATTCAGGCTTATCATATTGTCACAATAAAATTATCCTACAGAAGCAACAATACTAAAGACATGATAAGGCAAGATCAATGGGTCATTACATGAAAATGTAAAGACGTCATGCGATTTTTGTCGCAATAATGAGGGGTGGCGCACTAAGACCTTTAACTAGGAAGGAAAAATAAGACCACACAAGAAAATGAATAAGCAAATAAGCTTGCGAAAATAATTATATGCAAACAAATAAGCTTGCGAGTATATACATGGAGACAATCAGGAAAAATTTGCTTGCGAAGACTAAGCAGCAACAGTTATGAAACTAAGGCATATTATTACTTAAAGGTTTTCGACTAAAACCTCTCATTTGAAAACAAATAACAAAGGCAAATATGGGAATGAATAGGATATAAACTTGTTATTTATTTTCATATGATAGATCTATGCGCTCATAATATTGATTAACTGTATTGCAAAAAAGAATTGTTCTTTTAACATGTGCGGAAAAAGACAATAAAATAGAACTTGTATTTGAAGATCCGAGAGATTTACAGTAAGAAGTTACAAAAATGGAAGACTAAAAGGATAAATGTACATATATTACAAGAAAAGAAAGAAAAAAATGGAGCTATTTCTTAGTTCATTCTTTTTTTCTCATCGAGACTCTTCATCGAACTCCTCTTCTTCGCTAGCATCACTATCGAGACATCCAAGGAAGGCATATTTTCGAGAATCTCATCAAGAAGACAAGGATATAATGAAAGAGGAATATTGTGGTCGTCACAGATTGTCCTAATAGTTTTATTGCGAAAGCGGACAACATCATTCTGGAAATTCGCTACAGAAGTTTGTAGTTGCTTCTTCAACTTAAAATATTTGTCATTGCGAAGAGAGAAGTCCTTTGCAAGTTGTGCTTTCTCAGATTCAAGTTCTTTAATTCTAGTTTGAAACCTCTTATCACTTCCTCGCGAACAAATGACAACGAGTCAGTAACTTAATAGCAGTTTCACAAAAAAAGAAGTGGTAAAGTAAAGAAGAACAGTTAACAACCTTCTCTGTCAGAAATCATATCTTTAACCAAGGCAGTATGCTCAGCGTGAAGGCTAACGTTAACACCTAAGTTATTTCTAGCATTATCTAGAACTTTCGCAACCCAAGCGAATTCATCGTCACTATTTATGAGAAGAAGAGAACGAATTTGATTCTCTCTCGTTAAGTACGGCATTTTGGCGAAGAGATTCATCCCGTTCAACTTGGACTTCAAGAAGAGTTTTTTGAAATTTCGCTAATGCTTGGGCACCTTGATTAGTAATGTGATCCTTGTCATCTATAAGGTTACTAATTTTCTTCCTTAAAATATTAGTTTTCTCGTGGGAACTAAGGTATAGACGTTTAAATCGGTTGGCTAAACCTAAACTAGATCTATGATCAATTTCTAAGAGGTGAAATTTGGTTTGAAGTTCGTTTAGCGGAAGAGATCTAATATTGTTATTCAAATAACTGTTTAAAGATTCGTTGAGATGAGTAAGAAGAGCATCACTATCCATAGGCTCGGGAAATGAGTGAAGAAGGATGGCTTCATCAGAAAGATTATAAATGTCTGCGAAAATGATATGTCAGATAAAGAAAAATAAATGACAGAATAAAAACAAGGAAAAAATAAGAATCTTATACCATAGAGTTGCTAATTAGCACTTTGAAGGCCAGATATTTTATTCTTCTGTGTGGAAGATTCAGCTTCCAGTTGTTGAATCCTCTCGCGAAGAACCGCAGCTTCACTTTCTAACCCTTCATCCTTCTTGCGAAGCTGAAGATATTTCTTTTCAAGAGTGTTGCGCCTTTTCTCAAGATCTAAGGCAATAACAAAGGAAGCTCTCCCAGACTACAAAAAAAGATAAAGAAATTATCAAGATATGATTTAAAATCAAAATTATGAAGAAATAAAGAAATAAAGACATACCAAGGTACCAAGTGCATTTAAGAAGCTGGGAGTCACTGATCTGGAAACCCCCTGGAGAGAATCGTTACCCTCTAGCAAGGAAGCATCACAGATATTTGCGAGAGCTTCGCATGTTCTAGAGAGGCGATCATCTCCAATTCCTTGCATGGAATCTGAAAAAATATTAGACAGTAGTGCTATAGGGGACTCAGTTATATGATCCTCCTTCGCAAAAGGAATATCAACTTCGTCATCATCCTCATCAGAACTCTTGCTGGGTAGAGGACTTGAGCGAGAAGAAGAGTGAATCTTCCGTTTTTTAGAAGGTGGGGCAATGGATTTTCCCTTGCGAAGAGAACCTTTATCCTTTCCTTTGGCCTTTGCAGCTTTCTAAGTTTCTTCTCCCGTAACTTCAACACAAATCTTCACACACGAATGAAGATAAGAAACAGAGGCAACAATACTGTTAAAAATAGCAAAAGAAAATGTTTCTTACTTCATCTGTGATTGAACGGAGTATCGCCAGGGTACCCGCCTTTGGATTCCTTTCATAAATTTTTCTCAATTTGGTGATCTAAAAAGTTCGCAAGATTAGATATAAGAGGAAGTGAAGATCGTAAAGTAAGTGAAGGTTAGTAAATATACCTCTTTTGCTTTCCCAGGCCAATTAAATACCCAGGGATGATAGTTTGCGAGGTTCGCAGGGAGTACATTGGAACCTGAAATGTAAGGTCCGTTCTAAAATAGCGGAAAGACGCACCACTTGTCATCTTTGGAATGGCGAGGAACATTGTTCTTGCCGGAGTGCCAATCGATATCTTGCATGAGTATCTTGTCGCTGGGAATGTTCTCTTTTCTTTTCAACCGTGCACCCCAGCGAGAACGATCGTTCTTCATATTTATCACTTCATAATTTTCAAAAAAGGTTTCTACTGAATACTTTTCAACAACTATCTCTAAGTTTGCGAATTTAGGATCTCTGACTTCATCAGGATATAAAGATCCCTTACCAGCGCCGCGATTGGCGAATTCAAGCATTAAACGGATGCAATCCCCACTTAATTGATAAATAGCTCGCGAGAACTTCTCATGAGAAAGAATTTCATAGAACAAGGGCAATTCGGGATTGTAAATAGGAATGGGAAGACCTACGAGGAGCTGACCTAGCGAAATTATGATTTTCTGATCATCACAATGATGATCGAGAAACAATTTTGCGATTTAATAGATGAAGATTCTTGATTGGGAATGGTGGATAAGGTGAAACCCTTCTCTTGTAAATTCTTTTGAGTCTCACCCAAAAGGGTTTCGTATCTACGACCAGGTGGAGCCATTCTCAAAATATGGGAATGAATAGATAATTCAAGATCAAGAGAAAGAAGAAAAGGAAGATTTACAGTAGCAGAAACGTAAATTGCAGAGAGAAAGAGAAAGTAAAAAAGAAGAGGAGGAGGGTGAGAAAGCTATATATAGAGAAGAGTTCTCGAGAAGATAAATGCATTTAATGCGAGAAGAGACGTGAATGGTCAAGAATAAACGGTTGAAAGAGACGTGTCAATAAATGAGCGGAAGAAGAAACATGTGTAATAAATTCTGTGTAAAAGTACGGGGTCATATCGAAAACAGATAAAGATGAACAGTTGCGGCATTTCAAAAATACTAATTCTCATGACATTCTCTTCTTCGCCGAGAATACATGAGAAGAGGCAAGATGTAGGATCAGAATATCGCGACATCAATACCTCGCGAGATCAATAAACGACAAACATTGCGAAGGTATCGCAGATAAGTAATATAAATGACGCAGTGAATGACGACAGCCAAAAAACACGAGAAAGGTGTGAAGACCTAGCGAGATCTAGGAGAACTGCGAGATTATATATTTGTACACTTGCGATATTTCGCAAGTCATTCCCGAATATAAAGGACAGCTTAGCTGTCATCCACTATGTACTACCCTATATAAAGAGTTGAACAAGTCTGTTGAAGGGGACATCTTTTTCGAGTGTTGGGCAAGTCATTAAGAGAGAGAAAGTTTAGAGTGATTGTAATTCTTTAACTGATTTCCATTTCATCTTGTAAGCATTTAAGAGTATAATCAATAAAAGCTACAATTACTTATCCTAAAAATGATTTGATTGTATAGATTCTTGTGAGGGGTGTAGTGTAGGATTTCCTGGAACTACACTCTCAATGAAGATAGTCATAGGAATGGGATAGCTAATGTGTCCTCTTGTCTTGCAGTTGCAGGAACGTTTTTAGCAGAGCATTGTAGAGCTGAAAATACTAGAAATTAGGTTTTCCATAACCTCATTCCTCTCCCTCCTGTAAGTATTTCTTGTACATTAGTATAGTGAATCTACAGATTTGGGGCTATAAATCTCAAGTAGTTTTTATTTGTTAAACTTGGTTTTAAGTATTTCGTTCATGTACACTGAATACTGGTAGTTTTACTTTAAAGCATTCCACTTTTCAAATTTATTGGCAACCTCCTCACTCAACTGCTATGTGTTTCCTCCTAGACTTAGTGTGCGTGCTACACTATTGTTTATGCTTATAGAGCTGTTCTGTATTTTCCTATGAGTTTGTGGCAGGTATCGATAGGGATTTGAACTTTTACATATACCTCATGTTTTTTTTTTTTACCTCATGGATTTTATGGTTCAGTCGGTTTGTACAACAAGTTTGTTCTTGTATTTGAATCCAATTTTCTGTTTGTTTGTCGCGGATTAGGTACGACATTCAAATATTGCCTTTTGGTTCAAGTCTTAGATATGCATGAAGCTACTAAATATGCTGCTCGTCCATTGATGTCACAAATTAGTGGTCACTGAGTGAAACTTGTCCTTCCTTCTCTCCTTAAGGTGAATATCTGAAAATTCTAGTGTTTATTTTATGCTGCTGTTATCGGGGTTGTTATGTGGTTAATAGTTTATTTTTTGTTTGTTCCTTAATGCTGGTCAAGGTACTTGTTTGTATGTATGTCTCCGTCTCAATTCATTAATACGTCCAACGTTATAGGTTCGTGTGTGTTCTTACTTATTCTTATCAATTTTCTTACTTCTCTGATCTCAGGAATAGAAGTCATTGGCATATCCACAGTCAATTGATGATTAGTTTTTGCTGATTCTTCAAGTCTTAGGCTTTTTAGATTTCAATTCATTCTACACTGGTCAGAAGGTTGTTATTAACTGATTAGATTTCTACTTTTGAACCTGAACATATTCCTTGCTCAGAAATATATCAGAGTTGTTGCCTTCAAATCACAACATCCTCGGTTCTACTGTATGTGTCTTAAGGCCAAGACGAACCAAGTATAACAGGTCATATCATTGGTGATTTGTTGTAGTTGTAGGTAACTGGGTGTTAGTTTAGATACGATATTTATTTTTCTGTTGATTAGGTTACTTTGAGTCTCTGATTCGAGTCAATGAAAACATTTGATACAAATGTTGGTTTTGGTATCTATAACATGTTCTATATCTGATATCATTGTGTTTGTGTTTGAATCTCAGTTTCTGAATTCTTATTTGGTTGTAACGTAGGAGTTAAAGAAAAAGGAGGAGCTAACGAAAGCATTGAGTGGCATGTATTATGATGAGCACGAAAGTGCGACGCATTTTCACCCATAAATACATTAGCTGGGCCTCATTTTATCACTAATAAACTTGTTTGTAGGTGTTTTTGCGAAATAAGCTCTTATGGAGAAAGTTTGCTTAAAAAAAAGTGGTATTTGATCCTAGAAAAGTACTAAAGGAACCCCAATCTTGGATAAGGGCACCCCCGAGAAATGTGATAAAGGCACCCTGGAGTTTTCTATTTACAGCCCAAATTACTCTTTGTACCCCATAATTACTATTCGCACTGAATTGCTATTTATACCCCAAATTGCTAAAGGGACACCATAGGGTCAAGTTTAAACCATGCTATAGGGAGATTCAAGGCCTGAAATTAAATGGGTTTTGCTCTAAGTGACCTAACGAGGCCGTTCATTGTGTTTGTGTTTAATCTATGCTTAGGATACAATTAATTTTTGAGAGTCTACCTTGGAAAAAATAAGAGTCGGTGTTATTTTGTTTATGAGCTATAATTGTTGAAGAATAATAATTGAACCTATTGATATAAATTCGGTGGAATCCTAGACCCAGTAACTCTCTCTTTTATTATTTTCGTTAAACCTTTTTAAATTTAATCTTGAAGTAGAGAGAACGAATCTTAATTACTACTACGAAAACTTTGAAAAATCTTAAGTCATTTTGGCGCCGTTACGGATTTGTTTTTTAGATTAATTTTTAGGTTTTTTTTTTTTTTATTTTGTACGTATTTTGTTTTCCTTTTTATGCGTTTCTTTTTATATTTCTTTTCAGGGAATTTTTTGAGGATGATGACTTCTTCTCGAGAATCTCCGTGGATGATTGTGTGGATGTTTAATTCCATGGATGAATCTACCTCACAAGATCATTCACCCGACTTAAGTTGTTTAGACCACTAGACTTCCAAAAGTTGCCTAATTTAGGTTAGAATTGTGTGCTTCTAAAGTATTGTTGGATTACTTTGCATCTAAGTACCCGCAGGATTTGCCTATTTCTAATACCGTGCATGATTCTTATTTGGTTAAATATTGTTTTGGGTCGATCCCAAGTTTTCTGTGTTATTAGTGTATGGGGATCCGTTTTTGTAACCAATCTTAATTTTTACGTTGGATGACTCCAATAGAATTTTCTTGAGTTAAATAAAAAAGATTTTATCACTAATAAACTTGTTTGTAGGTGTTTTTACGAAATAAGCTCTTATGGAGAAAGTTTGCTAAAAAAAGTGGTATTTGATCCAGCTTTGTGCCCCCATAATTACTATTCGCACTCCAAAATTAAGCAGCTATTTATACCCCAAATTGCTAAAGGGTCACCATAACAGATAGGGGCGACGTCTTCTTCATTTGAATTTTGAATTTTCAAGGGTTTAGCTTTTGGAGGTGTTCGAACGAGATTCAATGGTCAAATCAAATGAGTTTGTTGCTATGACCTTTGGTAATGTGATTTGTTTCATTAATCAAAGATTGATGAAAACAAGAAGAACAAAATGGCGTGAAACTTTCCGAGTTTAAACCATGATGGCAGATTCAAGGGCTGAAATTAAATGGGTTTGCTCTAAGTGACCAAACAGGGGCTGGTATGGGTCTTCCTTTCGGCTAGAATTGGCTAGATTGTCGAGATTTAATTCAACGGGGTTACGGGTTTGACAAATAATTCCTTGGATGAATATTTTTGACTAAACATAGTTATAGTTTTTCTATATACTCTCGGGTCTATTTCGGAAGTTTGAGCTGTAATTGGAAGATTGCGTAATCTTCCTTTCTGGAAGAAGAAGAAAAGGAAATAGGTGGACACTTTAATCTTTTATCTCGTTGGGGAAGATATTTTGGGTTTATGATAAATAAGATGGTTCGAGTCTCGGTGGGGCTATGCACTTGTGCTTTCCAAGAACGCGAAGAACATTGTAGAGACTTGAAATAATTTTCACTTTCTATGAACAACTTAAGTTAAATCATTTGTAAACCTCTGAATAAATATTTTAAGTGTGTTTTCAACGTGATCCTTTAAAAATCTCTTTATATGACTTTTGCACTAATTAAAATAGAATTATGATTTAATTAAATTGGTTGTTATTCAATTAGATAGGTTATGCTTTTTTAGATAATCATAGGGATACAATTAATTTTTGTTTCATATTTCTATAATTGGAATAATAATTGAACATTTCATTCCCTCTTTTTATTATTTTCGTTAAACCTTTTAAATTTAATCTTCGCAAGTCATTTTAATTTCAAGAAAAATAGGAAGGACAAATAATGATGAATATGGATTATGTTTTCTCTGAGTTTGATCTTCCTTTCTTAGGTGGACATCTTGTAAAACCCTTCCTAACAACTTAAGTTAAATGTATGGCATATTTCTTGGCATTTCATTCCCTCTTTGTATCGATGAATTTAATTTCAAGATAGGAAGGTGATGAATTGGATAAGGAGTTCTTTGTCTTCCCCGTATGGCATCTTGAGCTTGAAACGTAGAAGATTGACAAGCACTGCTCACACTCGGTGTATCATAAGAATCCATCGATTGATTCTTTTAATTAGAAATACTCAATGTGCTACAGTCATTATTTTAATTTTTATAGCTAACCCTGAGCAAATAAATAGAGATTTTCAGATATGCTGAGTTATTTGCATTTTGGGTACTTACTCGTGAGTTTCTCTAAGTTGAAGATAATGATGATTTGACTATGAACAAACTTAAAGAAAGCTGCCTGGTATTGAGCTTTTCGTTTGAACAATTTCTGCCTTCAAGTTCAGTTATGATTAAGAAAAATCTGTTACTTTTTTATATGCTCATTTAGGCGTGTGTCATGAAGAAAGTTGTGGAAGCTGGAAAAGCTAGAAGTGTGAACGGTATGCGCCAGGAGCTAATGAGGGTCCCTAATGGTCCTTGCCAAGCAGGCAAATCTAGCTCATATGCACCACGAGATAATGATGATTTCATATCATCTGAGTCAGATAGACATATGCTCCTCATATAGGAATCCCCCTCTTTTATTCCCCAGTGATCCAACAAATGCCAAGATACATATATGATTCTTGCTGATTGTTTTTTTGCCAACTAACTGTTTTAGGCAACAAGATGATGAACCGGATGAGTTAAGTGAAAGTGTTCAAAGAATTGGAGGTGTGGGTCTTACTAAACATGAGGAACTTACAAGACAAGTAGAGTTTCTGATTGTGATTCGTTTTGTAAGGTTGAACTACTGTTTTGTTTGTTGGAATTTGAAGATACTAGTTTACTGAAGTCGCACAATTGTTGTTCATCATTAGAGATTGTTAGATTTTCTTAGTGGAAATTGTCTCTTAAGATTGCCTTCCCCTGCAGTCACAAGTATTGTTAACATTTTTATAATTTCATATGTTATTTGAATGTATGTCGACTTTAGAAAGGCACGGTTATGGAGTAGGATTATGGAGAATTCCTTTTGTAGTGTTGAAATATTGTCTTCTTTGTCAAAATTTGAAGATACTAGGTTACTGAAGTCACATCTTTAGTCTTGTTGTCCAGCATTGGAGATAGTTGGGTATTGTTTACGGACACTGTCTCTTAAGATAGTCTCCCCCGCAGTCGCAAGGCAGAGCTAACTTTTTTCAATAAATTTACCTGGCAGGGTATCTAAGTATTGGTAGTTGCGTTATAATAAATTTTTGTTGTTATATCCTGCAGTAGGCTCACGTGGTTTGGTTTTGTTGCATTCCTTTTGTCCAACCACTAGTACAGAAATGACCTTTATCCACGCCAGATATAAATTTCCCTGTCACGCCTTTTTGGTTTTGGCGTTTCTATAGGGTATACTTCTACCCTATAGACACGCCATGTTCTATGGGCGTGTTAATATAAGTGCTTTCAGCCACGCCAGGGCTAGTAGCGTGTCAAAATATCAACCGTTTAGTCACGTTAACTTTAAATTTTTGATTGGGCGTGTTTATAGATAAGTCTATGGACACATTATGTAGTTGTGGCGTGTCCAAAAGGTTAGTCACGCCATTTAAGGTGTGGTTTTAAAGTTGGTTCATTAGACACACCAGTATATGCGTGTCCATAGTGTACGATTAATAGACATGCCAGTATATGCGTGTCCATAGTGTACTATTTATAGACACGCCAGTATATGCGTGTCCATAGTGGGCATTTTATAGACACACCAAATTCAAAGTGTGGCCAAAAAGTTCTTTTTTGGACACGCTAGTATATGTGTGTCCATAGTGTGCGTTCTATAGACACGCCGGTTTTATAGCGTGGCTAAAAAGTTCGTTTTGAAAAAATTAATAAAAAGATATTGCCCATATTCGAACGCATGACCTCGAAGGAGTTAGGTAATGAATCAATCCACCAAGCTGCCAATCTTTAGATGTTTAAAATTAGTGTTTTGAAAAAACTAAACTGGTTCAACTACTCAACATTTTATAGACACGCCAAATTCAAAGTGTGGCCAAAAAGTTCCTTTTTTGGACACTCTATTATATGTGTGTCCAAAATGTGCGTTCTATAGACACGCCGGTTTTATTGCGTGGCTAAAATGTTTGTTTTGAAAAATTAATAAAAATCTCTTGCCCATATTCGAACGCATGATCTCGAAGGAGGTAGGTAACAAATCAATCCACCAAGCTGCCCATCTTTAGATGTTTAAAATTAGTGTTCTGAAAAAACTAAACTTGTTCAACGACTCCACATTTTAGTGCTTTAAATGCTTAAACTCTAATAATGTTAGCATACGCAAAATTTCCATATTAAAGACCAGAAAACTAACATTAAGATTAAACACCATCATTATGTTTACCAATAGTGGCTAAAAATAGAGTTTAGTAGAGTAATGATGGTACATATCTAAAGGGTTGATACTCTTTGATAGTCTGACATTAGACTTTGAAAATAGGGTTTAGTAGATTAATGATGGTATTGCACATGGCATTGAAGTGGCGTGAATAGCCAAGTGACAAGACTCTTAACCAAATGCCATAAACGACCATTTATGGCTAAACTACCACCATCATTATAAAGATAATAGAGAGATGAACAGATTATTAAACCAAAAATAGAAATCAGAGAAAGAGAGGCGGTTAAGGAATAGTGAAATGGCCGATTCCCCTGCCATACGACATGCAAAGAGTGCGATTGAGGCTTTAACAAGCTTAGAGATGGAAAGTTTGATCGCTTTTATGAATCTGGAGATCACCAAGAAGAAAGACCAAGAAGAGATAGAAGAATTTCAATAATGTAATACTCTTTATCCAATAAAATTAATGAGATAGATATAAGTGGGAATTAAGTGTTTGGCCCTCCCCTCACTCTCTCTTACTCAATTTGCCTTTGGATTAAAACTCAATTTTAATAGAATTAACTCATTTTATTGAAATAACCCTTAAAAAAGAAGGAGGGCCATTTGGATAAAGATTTTTCATGATGTTGTCAAATGATAAACTATATCCTTTAGGGTATAATCGTCATGCCAACTTAAACATAACATGTCTCACAAATCATACGTAAGAATTCGACAAATTTTATGTATTTGGAAAGCTTTTTGAAAGACCTACACAATGAGCATAAATACAACTATCAAATTTTCATTTCATGAAATTTTTTATTCTCTAAATAATTTTTAAAATTTTCTTCATACTTTATAGTGTGTAGATAATATGCACACTGATTTTATGTGCAGGAAATATACACACTGATTTCTGTACATAAGTTATTAAATTTTCTTCATATTTTATAGTGTGCAGGATATATGCACACTGATTTTTGTAAAAAAAATAAATAATTTTCTTCATATTTCATAGTGTGCAGGCAATATGCACACTGATTTTATGTGCATGCAATATGCACAAGGGTTATTTTGTTAATCCTGCTTCCTATAATATTCCGTGGCTCTCTGGAATAATTAGCAAATTTATTAAATAACCTTGGGGCCAAAAGTGTAAGACCCATAATTTCCAGGGTCATAAGAATAATTTTCTCTAGATATAATATATATTTTCATTATTATATTTGAAGATAAATACTAAAATTACTCTAAATAAATAATAATACCAATTATAAAAAATAGTTTTATATGACTATGTCATAGTTCTTCGGGTTGGGCGGGTTACTTGGGTTAGAAATATTTGTGTCCATGCTTGCCCAAATTTAGCTCGGGTTTATAAAATTTATGCCCAAACTTGCCCAAAGTTAAAATACGTTGCTCATGTCCGCCCAACGTTCGGGTTGGGCATGGGTTGGGCAAGGAGTCACCCAACCCAAGTCCCACCCCTAATTAAATTAAAGCTACTTTAATTAACACTAATGCCATTTTACCTAGGTTTATCACGTTATTATGACATAATGGGCTAGACTAGGGAACGTGTTTGATTAAGCCTTTATCTTGGGAACAGATGTGACCCTCCAAGAATTTATAGTTCCTGATAGAGTAGATAGAGTAGTTTATTAGGGGATTAATAGGGAAACCAAAGAGTTAGAGAGAGAGAGCAAAAAATTTCGGAGTGAAATTTGTAGAGGGAGACTACTTTCTTGAGTTTTTCTAAATCAAATCAATCAAAATGGTGGTGATGATGATCAACACGGACGAAAGGGTAAAGCCCCCATGATGAAGAGAAACTATTGAAAGTGTTGGAAGAGAAAGAAAAAAAGAGAAGGTTATCGGCCACTATCACGAGATGATTGGGCGGATGACCAAGGATGATCTGGAGAAGGTACAAAAGAGAGTAAGTGACTTGTTATATGATATTGAACTCCAACCTTTACGGGAAGATATGCATGCCTTAATGGATGAAAACAAAGCGAAGAGAAACTAGGTTGAAAAACCTAGAGAGAAACCTAAGACATATTTTTGCCAAAAGAACCGTCATCATAATATTTCCATAGATGAAGAAGATGAGGAAAAATTCTGGGAAGTGCAGGGTAAAAAGATGAGGTTGGCTGAAATAGCACTAATGAAGAAAGAATCTGGGCCACATGACAGTGATGTTTCGAAGATGAAGAGCCTGCTATTTTTGTTGATCATCGAAGTGATACACATAATGTTTTTGTCCTACAAGAGATAATTAAGGAATTTCGCCAAGATGGGAGATTTGGGATTAATGATTCATTGTTGGACCAAAAGACCGATTCTGAGTGGACGATGCAGATGAAGACGAGGAGGAAGAGGGGTTTGATGAGGAAGAGGGGTCTGATGAGGAAGAAGAGGGGTCTGATGAGGAGGAAGAGGGGTCTGTTGAGGAAGAAGATGAATATGATGATTCTGATTCCGAGTGATGGGTATGACAATGAGTAAGCCTTATCGACATTTGAATTCTTTTGTAGAGAGATGGTGGATTTTTTGGTAAGTGCTCGAATGTAAATGATGACATAATGTTAAAAAATGGTTAAGAGATAGATATTATCATCAAAGTACATAGAAGAATTCAAATGGAGAGGGGTCTAATGCAAATGGTAAGTTACTGAATCATGTGTTTCTTTTTTGGTTATGGCAATGGAGACTGAAAATACAGGGTAATGTTATGTTTATTTTGCTTTCATTTTCTTTTTGGTATTTGGACGTTTTGTGGGTAAGATGGTGAAATACTTGTAAATGGGTATGTTTTAGTTTATGAACATGCAAGTGGATATGAAATGATAGTGTTTCTGCTAAATGTTGCTCAAGACTGAATGAACAGAATGGTTGTAACTTTTTTAAATGCAATATGATGAAGTCAGCTTATTTATATTGTCCAACGATTGTGTGTCGATAATGTTGGAGATGCAGGATGTATTCCAGAAACTAAAACTATAATCAAAGAACTGGAACATGTACAAGACTAAAATGTATAGAAAACAAATGCATACTGAAAACAAGTCACTTTAGTGTTTCTCTATGCAGTCTAATTCACTTGGTGGAGAGGCATATACACACCTAGTCTTAATCTACAATCACTAAATAAGTCAAGCATATCAAGTAAACTCACACCTAGTCTTCTGTCAAATACATGACTAATAAAAATTGGCTTGCGTTGGTTGCGTGTATTTGACTTGCATATAACTGACATGAACACTACTTGGTGGAGCCTTATGCACACCTAATTTGATTCTACAATCTTACAGTAAATACAAATCACAAAGACTCCTGAGATGCTGCTTCTCAAAACAGAATACAAGCTTTATTCACCAATGCTGACATCCTACAACCAAATACTATGTCTGAGTTTAAGATCATCTGTCAACTGACATATAAAACTACTTGGTGGAAGCATAAATCATGCAATTGAGATGTTCATAATCACCAAAACATTCTAAAAACAGGATACAATTCACAAAGAACATAATAAACCTAAAATCTGAAAGATAGAGATGTTCATAATCACCATCAGAAATTGTACCATTCAAAATCAGTAGTGTGTAACCTCCAATTTGTAAAATCATTAAACCCCCAAATGAATGAATGAGAAATACCTTAGATGAATATGACCAAGATTTGCATTTCCAAAATTATGAATCACTATCAATACTTCTATGAGAGATCGATTAAACTTAAATCTAGGCATGAATCGATCTTTCACAGAAGAATCAATTGATTCATTGTTGTTGATGAAGTTTTCTGAGATGAAGTGATGTGCGGCTCAAATGAATGGAATTAGATGAAATGATAATGATTTATGTCTCGGTATTTGTTGAAATAGTGTTGGTAGATTTTTGTGGCTCATTTGAGTCGTTGGTCGAGGACCGGGGTATTGAGATATGGCATGATGCCAGGCCAAGCCATCTTTGCGGATACAAGATATGGCCCATCTGTTTACTAATTAAAATTAAATGAATATACACGACCTATTATGTTTGACCATTTTTTGATTTTAATTGTTGGTCACTTGGTCAAGTACTTGAGACATGGCATGATACATGAGCTAAACTTGTGAACCTGGTGAACCATAATGTTACAGTTATGGCCTTCAAATTAGGTAACCGTCGTGTGCAATTAAGAGATGAGACAAGTATGGAGAGGATAATAATGATGTACTCGGCCTATTTTGAAAAATTGCGTCTTGAGACTAAAGACGCATGGTAGTGCGCTAAGGGACTAGATGTTTAACCATGCGCCATAAATGGACATTTATGGTTAATCTAACCACTCTACAAAAGGATGAGAAACTGATATACTTGCAATTACTCTAAATCAAACCAAAAGAATAAAGAAAAATTGCAGAGAGAAGAAGATTAAGAGATGGCCGAAAATCAATCACCAGCAATAGAAAATGCAAAACAAGCAACTCATGCATTAACCAGTGAAGAGATGGATGAAAATCAATCACCAAAGATTAGAAAATGCAAAACAAAGAACATAAAAATAAACCTAAAATCTGAAACACAGAGATGTTCATACTTCATAATTACCATAATAATTTTGCAAAAATTCAATTATGATTGTAGTAATAATGTAGCGTCTGAAATTCAATAAGCAAGGAGTATTTTGTTAAATAAGGAAGGTAAAATTTTAATTTTAACAAGTGTTGACATGCATGCTTAACATGTCAGGATATTTAGAGATATCTTTAGGGTTACGGCAAGATTATAGGCGTCTAATTAGAACTCACAATTAGTAGTCTAATCCTACAATCCTAAATGCAATATTTTTCTGCTCGGTCTCGCAAAATCCATAAAATCCATAAAAATCGCACTTTCCATATATCACCTTGATTTTCGTTTGTTATACATGGTAAACATAACCCACCCACTATATTTAGATTTGCATACTAGATATGTATATAGAAGAAAAAAAAACACTATATTTAGCTAGATTTGGATCCTAGATATAAGAAATTAGATACCTCGTTCATAAGTAAAAGAAATAAGGAATTGAGAGGATGAGTTCTAATGAGAAATGTGTTGTTCCTGCCAATGGTCTTATTAATAATGATCCTCCTCCTCCGAAGGGCTTTACTTCATGGGATGACTTTGTGGAAAGCATTGGTGATATACTAGAATATTTTGTCGATGAAGAATGGGAATTGGTTCATATTAAGAAAATGATCCATGTTGAAAATGTCCTCCTCCTAAGGGTTTTGATTCTTGGGAGGCATTTGAGAAAAGCTATGGTGAACATTTGGACAATGATTTTAATGAATAAGAACATGGGAAGCCACCAAGACAAGTAAATTTATGGCTGAGCACTCGGCATTGACTAAGTTCAAGTTTTTTACATTATTTTTAGTATGCTAATTCTATTAATGTGTAAGCAAAATTATGTGGCAGACAAAGGCCTACTATTCAATTGTGCTCTCAATTCGGATTTTTTTTTTTTGGTTAAGTTTGTCAGATTTGGCATTGTAATTTATGAAAAAATTGGCTATATTTTTCAACTCTGATACAAGACTCAATATACAGTCCATATCATATTCATGATCATATCACTTTAACAGCAAAGCCACAACAAAATCATGGTTAACCCTAACTCTTCAGTTCCAAAACTCTAAGCCAAGCCCCCTTAAACACGTTACTAGTTCATTCTGTTTTGTCAAAAGATTGATACTCCAACAGATGAACAATGGACAAAAATTAAACAACATATGCACTTGGAATCTAAACAAAATATTGCATCCATAAATATTAAACATTCACAAAAAGTATACTTCCAAGCAGCTTTACAAACAGACTAATTAAACATCCAAAAAAAAATAAAATAAGATACACTAATAACACAAAAAAAGACACACACACACACACACACACACATATATATATATATATATATATATATATATATATATATATATATATATATATAACTAAACAAAAGATGATGGATCAAGATGTGATTGAATACCATTCTTGCATATTAGAACCATGAAAACAGAGGACTAGATCAGTTAGAATCCCCTTCTTCTTCTTCACTGCTGCTATCGACAATCGTAACCACATCTTTGTATGTCCAATCATCATCATCATCATCAACATCATCGTCTTCATCTTCATCCCCAGGTGCTGGCCCAAACCAAAAGAATTATTCTGGATCATCTAAATCATTATCATCATCATCCTCAGAATCATACTCATCATCCTCTTCATCGTCCTCCTCTTCTTCATCGTCAACATTATCATAATCATCCTCCTCTTCATCTCCAAAACAAGGAACAACCTTACAACCAAAATAACCAACAAGATCTCTTTGAATCTTCATCAAAAAATTATAATCGGAAACTCATGACCTATTGTGTCAAAGAAAACGGAAGGAGGTTACAACTAATTGATTTATTAATTAGTGTTTCACTAATTGCACATCATTTTATAGTGTTTTATTAATCGGTTTGATACTAAAACTTTCATTATAGTGTTTTATTAACGATAATTAATAGAAACCCTAGGTTTTTATTAATTAGTGTTTCACTAATTGCTCATAATAAATGACTTTAGTGTTCTTAATTAATTATAATATTTATTTCTATTAATAAGAGATAAATAATATCAATAGACTTGAGTAGTAGAAGAGGTGGATGCGGAGATAAAGTTCTTTATCGTAAAATGGGATACAAAGTCCATTTTTCACATGTAGTACTCTCTCCGCCCGGTCTCCCTTGCTCGTGTTTTAACACTTTTGTTAAATGAAGGTACCGTGACACACGTTTTCACCTTAATATTCAACCTCTAGCTTATCCACGTTGTTATTGAAAATTTAAGGGGTTAGAGCCTTGTTAGTCAACCCTTAGCTCTGCCACTAGTGGTGGATAAAAAAAATGGATTCATATGGTTTTATGGTGGTGGCGGTATTTGTGAACAAAAACATATTAGCATGATAACTTGGCTAGTGAACAAGTATATCTTTGGAAAATAAATAAATATAGTATAATATAAAACACTTAATGAACACTAAAATAAATTACAATATAAAAATAAAAAAATTGGGTGGAAAATTAACATCAAGGAATTTAACTTGGAAGAAATATAAATTGGTTTACAAGCTCGTCCAAGAGTGACATTGGTAAAAATGGAAAATTAGCATTAAGCAATTTGTCTCGGTGGAAATACTCCCCGGAAACTTAGATTTGGACGAAAATTCTTGCTAAGATCGTGACATCGAAATAAATAAAAATTAGTTTAGAAGCTCGTCCAAGAGTGACATCAGTAAAAAATAAAATTACCATACATCATGACATCGAAATATAAATTGGTTTACAAGCTCGTCCATGAGTGACATCGGAAAAAAATGGAATATTAGCATTAAGCAATTTGTCTTGGTGGAATACTCCCAGAAAACTTAGATCTGGACGAAAAATTCTTGCTAAGATCGTGACATCGAAATAAATAAAAATTGGTTTAGAAGCTCGTCCAAGAGTGACATCGGTAAAAATTGAAAATTACCATAGATCGTGACATCGAAATATAAATTGGTTTACAAGCTCGTCCATGAGTGACATCGGTAAAAATGGAAAATTAGCATTAAGCAATTTGTCTCGGTGCAATACTCCCCGAAAACTTAGATTTGGACGAAAAATTCATGCTAAGATCGTGACATCGAAATAAAAGTTGGTTTACAAGCTCGTTCAAGAGTGACATCGGTAAAAATGGAAAATTACCATCAATCAATTTATCGTGGTGGAGATATTCCCCGTAATAGATTTGGACGATAAATTATACTTGTTAAGATCGTGACATCGAAATATAAATTGGTTTAAAAGCTCGTTCATGAGTGACATCGGTAAAAATATAAAATTAAACCAATTTATCTCGGTGATCTCCGGAAACTTAGATTTGGATGAAATATACTTTTTAAGATATCTTGACATCGAAATAAAAAATCAGGGGTTTAGAAGCTCGTCCAAGAGTGACATCGATAAAAATGGAAAATTACCATCAATCAATTTATGTTGGTGGAAATACTCTCGGAAACTTAGATTTGGATGAACTATACTCTCTAAGATCGTGACATCGAAATAAAAATTGGTTTAGCTGAATAAGCCATGTCCAAGAGTGACATTGGTCAAAAAATTGGATATTGATCATATTTTAGATAGTGGTAAGTAGAGTTGTCGTTCACTCGGACTTGTTGAAATCGATTTTAGGATTTAATAAAGAAAAATAATAAAAATATAGAAAATATACAATTTATGTCACAAGATGAAGAGAGTTACTGGGATTCGGGATTCCACCAATTCTCACATTCATGCGGTTCATCTATTAATTCCGGACAATTAAAGCTCATAAAATAACAAACATCAACTCTAATTCTTTGCCAAGGTAGATTTTATAAAGAATTATATGTAATTCACAAGCATGACGCATCTAAAGTACCTAATACTAAGCATGCGACATCTAACGAATTCACAAATAATCAAGAAAAATCATAAATCAATTATAATAGCACAAATAGTCATAAAGGAATTAAATAGAATTACCACATGGGAGCAAAACAGCTTCCTCTGTCGTCCCAGTGATGGGTTCTAGCTCCGCATGGTGAAAACACTCTTAAAGGATTTTTTTCATTGCTCAAAAAGGTGTTTACAAATGATGAAAAGGAGAAAATGATGAAAATCGGGTGTTTGCAACGTTTATAATTGTTGCAAACACTGTTACAGAGAACGATAAATGTAAAGCGTTGTTGTTGCTGTAGTTTTAAGACTATCTTCTGAACTACGACCCCCAGATGTGTCGTTGTCACTGTAGATAAAACGACGGTCCTTGGTGCGTCTTATGTTCTTCGTGTTCTTCAGCAGCAGCAGAAATGGTGATTCTGCAACTCGACTTTCCAAGCTCTGTAATGCTCCCAAATTCTCTCCCTCATTTCCTGGCATATACCTTCACTATTTATACCTTTCTGCAGCAAGAAAATCACCGAAATAACTCCAAATATTCTCCCATGATTCGGCAGTAAAGGAAAATATTGTGGAGATATTTTTCTTTCCTAGTTTATCTTCTCATTTTCGTGTCAAAACACTCCAAACACGTTCATCCTCTTCTCCCGGACAACAACGATACGCTACAACCACGTAAACAATTCCCAAAATAACGAACAAAATATCCAAGGATAATAACAACCTGAGATTCCCACGTATCTTCCTTCTTAGTCGAATCCAAGACACATACCTTCCCTTTTTTAGTGAAATAGGTGGATACCAAACAAATCACATGAAGAAATCTCAAGAAATCTTTCCCAAATAACTTCCAAAAATCTGCATATTTTTCATTTCTTCCCTATTTTCTTCAACGTGATTATCCAGCCCAATTTTATCAATTTCAACGCCCATAACATACTTGGTATATCAAATAGAGAATACCCAATTAAATTCAGACACTGAGTCTCCCTTAATCGTGCCCAGAATCGACGGGAAAAAATCTGCAGGAAATAACCATTTTTCCCGCCAAAAAATTATTCAAACCGTGGGGAAGAAAGGGTTGCCCCTTAACCAACGATGGGGTGCGGTTAGCAATGGGTTGCCCCTTAGCAATTGGGTTACCCCTTATCCAAAGTGGGAGTCCGAATAGCAAATTTCCTCTGGGGGTGTTCCGAGCAACTTTTCGAGCCGAATTTTCCAACAATCTTTATTTCCAAAAAATACCTACAAACACACAAAATACCATAATAAGGAAAAAAACGAGTACTAACAATACGAAACATTGAGGACAAATTAGACACATAAATGCGTCTATCAAATACCCCAAACTTATTATTTGCTAGTCCTCGAGCAAAACTAATAAAAAAATAAAATTCTAACTCACTAGGTGGCCCCAAAGGTGAGTTAATCTCGGGAGGGTTTACCGGAGGTGTACCCACAAAACCATTACTCCATACCCTAACTATCTACCTTGAGAACCTTGGAAGGCACTAAAGAATCTCCTTGGTTGGCATACTTATTGACTACGGAGGAAGTACCACGATGCGAAATTCCAATTGTTGTACACGAGTTTGCACTCAAGCATACTAAAATTCATATAAAGTGACAGAGTTCTACTCGGATAGTTTCGGACATCATAAACCGGAGTCAACCAATCACATGGATAGATTAAGAAGATGGATGTGAAAAAAACATGGATGATGTTGACTAAGGTGAACCTATCCTAATGGACTGAGATACCAAGTCGACTAATATCAACCCAACCGGCATATACAAGGGGACCGGATAAGGATGTACGAGCATGATGCAAGTAAGATAGCTTTTCAAACTCCTCTCGGAAATTTTTATTATACCATCTTGCCATTTGGTTTAAAGAATGCTTTGGTGCAACGTATCAACGCTCTATCACGAAATCTTCCACTGAGCCGATACCTCAAGGAGCAGCCTCAAGAAGATAACGATGTCCACGCGTCATATCGAGCAAGATCCGGGCGAGTCACTCTATCGGGCGGTGGTCGAACAAGATCCGGCGAGTCACTTTATCGACAAAGGGTACATGTCTATCATGCTCTGTTGGAGAATCCGCGCTTTTGGTCATCCTATGGAGTTGTTGAACGCTCATTTACAACAACATATTCCACGATAGAAAGAACCCAGGCCTGCCCGTGTGAAGAGCCTCATAATGTTTGTGGGGGCATATATCTCACCAACGAGGCGATACAACCTTGACCCTTACATAGCGGTTCCACAGACGAAGAGGAAAACCATCGATGTAGTTGCGGGATTTCCACACTACACCCCCTCACTCAAATCTGCTAATCAATCCATTTGAAGATGAATAATAATGTGTTTTATTAATTGTTTTCTTGAAAGGTTTTCAAAGAAATGTGAAGCAGCTAAAGAAATTACAATTACTCTTAATTTTCTCTCTCCACGATGACTTGTTTCACAAATCAAAAAGACCCCTCCCAACGAGACTTACTCGACCCTTTATATAGGGTATTACATAGTGGATGACTAAAGGCATCGCTTTATTTTCGGAATCGACTACGCGAATCCTCGCGAATGTGTAACTGTTTGTCCTCGCGACACCTAAATCTCGCCAAGTCTTCACACTTTCCTCATGTTCGATGCCGTCATCTATTACGTCATTTATTTACCTCCATGCGACTCCTTGCGACGCGATCGTTTATTAATCTCGCGAAGTATTGGAGTTGCGATATTACGATCCTACATCTTGCCTCTTCTCATGTATTCTGCGAAGAAGAGTATCATGAGAATCAATATCTTGAAATGCCTCAATAGCTCATCCTTGTCTATTTTAACCCCGTAACAGATGTCTTTTCTTTCATTCCTTTCTTGACACGTTTCCCCCAACCGCTTATTTCTGACCATTCACGTCCCATCTCGCATTAAATGCATTTACTTTCCCAAAATCTTTCTCTCTATATATAGTTTTCTCATCTTTCCCTTCTTCTCTTTTATTTCTCTCTGCAATTTTCCTTCAACTTTCCTTCTCCGTAACTTGCGCTTCTTCTCTCTGCTTCTTTCTTGATTCTTTATTTCTCCCTTCATTCTTATACTCACGGTAATGGCTTTACTTGGCCGTACATACGCACCACTTTTCAATGATGTTTAGGAAATTAAAGGAAAAAGGTTTCACCTTATCAACCATTCCAAATCAAGAACCTTCATCTATGCTTTTCCAAAATTGTTTTACGTCATCAATGTGATGATGAGAAAATCATAGTCTCACTAGGTCAACTCCTCGCGGGGCTCCCCATTCCTCTTTATAATCTTTGAATTACCATTGTTTTATGAAATTCTTACTCACGAAAATTCTCGCGGCTGTTTATCAATTGAATGGCGACCGTATTCGTCGATGCTTGAATTCGCCTATCGTGGCGCTGGTAAAGGATCTTTATATCCCGATGATGTTAGAGATCCTCAATTTGCGGTTTACCAATAATTGCCGAGAAGTATCATGTAGACAACTTCTTTTGCAAATTATTCAGTCATAACTATGAGAAGCGATAAATCTCATTTGGGGTGTTCGATTGAAGAAAAATGATAACATTGATCTTGACAAAACCGTGCTCATGCGGGACATTGGTAAGCATTCGGGTAAAATAATATCCCCCGCCACTCCAAAGATGAAAAGTGGTGGGTTGTACCTCTTTTTTTCGAGTGGACCTTATATCGCAGGCTCACATGCACTCCCGGTAATCTCGCGAATTATCATCCTTTGGAGTTTAAGTGGCTTTGAGAAGACAAAAAGAGGTATATTTTTTTTTTTTTTTTAAAATTTGCTTTGCGATGTCTTCCACTTCTTTCATTTATTAACTTTTTAGAAAATTTTAGATCACCAGAAAGAGAAAGAAATACAAAAGAGAATCCACGGCCGAATATCCACAGCGATACTTGATCGCTCACGGATGAAGTAAGAAACATTTTCTTTTTGTATTTTAAACAATATTGTTGCCTATGTTTCTTATCTTTATTCGTGTGTGAAGGTTGGTGTTGAAGAAGTTGAAACTGCAAAGATTAATGATGAAGAAGCTAACGCTGCGAAAATTAAAGGCAAGAATAAGGCCATTTCTCGCAAGGACAAATCTTCTGGTCCATCTTCTAAAAGACGAAAAGTTCAATCTCCTTCCCATTCTAATTCTCAAGCTAGCGAGGACTCGGAAAATGAAAATGAGATCGGTATCTATTCTCTAGGAAGACTCGTTACGATACTTCCGCTATGTCGCTATTATCTCGTATTTTTGATTCTCTTAAAGGGCGGGAGATGATAATTTATCCGCTACTTGCGAAGCTCTCGCCAAAATCTGCGATGCCCCACTATTGGAGGACACTGAGTCTTTTCGCGGAGTTTCCCGAACAATGACTCCTAGCCTTTTAAATGCTCTCAATGCTTTGGTATGTTCATATTCCTTTGTTTCTTTGTGATTTCACCTTTGAGTTTTGTTTTAATTATTTCTTTATTTTCTTTTATAGTCAGGGAGAGCTTCTTTTGTTGTTGCCTCAGACCTTGAGAAAAGGCGCAATAACCTTGAAAAGAAGAACCTTCAACTTAATAAGAAAGTTCGAGAATTAGAAATTGACGTTGCGTCTTCTCGCGATAAAGATGAACGAATTAAGCAACTGGAAGCTGAGCTTACTTCTCAACAGAATAGAGTATCTACTCTTGAAAGCGCAAATCAGCAGCTTTATGGTATAGCAATCTTTATTCCTCGATTTCTTTTATTTTATCATTTACTTTTCTTTGCCTCGACTTACTATTTTCATGGACATATATAATCTCTCGAAGAGTCCATTCTTCTCCATTCATTTCCAGGCCCATGGATGATGATGTCCTTCTTACTCGCCTCAATGAATCTCTAAGTAGTTCTTCAAATGATACTAACCTTCTTTCATTAAAGGATCTTCAATCCAAACACCATCTCTTAAAAATCGAGCATAGGGCTAGTTTAAGTTTAGCTAATCAATTTAAACGAATGTATCTTGATTCCAAGAAGAAAGCCAAAGCCTTAAGGAAGAAGGTTAGTGATCTCATAGATGAGAAAGATCGCATTACTATGAGGTGCACAGGCATTAGCAAAATTTCAAAAATCTCTCCTTGATGTGCAAGTTGAGCGAGATGAGCTCCTTCGTCCAGAATACCCTACTTAGCGAGCGAGAAGACCAAATTCGTTCACTTTTTGTCATAAATAATGATGATGAATTTGCACGGGCTGCGAAGGTTTTAGATAACGCTAGAAATAACTTAGGTGTTGATGTTAGTCTTCGCACCGAGCAAACTACCTTAATCAAGGATATGATCTTTGAAAGAGAAGGTTATTTGTTATACTTCTTTACTTTTCTGTTCTTTTTTCCTTTTGTATTATTAACATTAATTCATTTCCTCATGTTTTGAAATCGAAAAGAGATTTGAACAAGAATTGGAGAGCATGAAACCGAAAAGAACAACTCGCGATGGATCTCTCTCCGCGAGAATAAATATTCTAAAGCTGAAGCGCCAATTCCAAACTACAGGTGGCGAATTTTAATAATGATCTTTGTCGTTTTCGCAATCAAGCTATGGAAATAGTTTGTAACGATCACAACATTCCTCTTCATTCATATCCTTTTCTTGCTGAAGAGTTCCCGAGAACTTTTTGTCTCGGATGTTTCGATAGTGAAGCTAATGAAGAAGAAGAATCGCGTGAGAGTGATGGAACCAAAGAATCGGATCAAGAAGAAGAACCACCAAAGAAATAATTTCTTTTTCTTTTTTTTCTTCTTGTAGTATCTGTACATATATATCTTTGTTAATCTTCTATTTCTGTAGCTCCTTGTTATAAATTTCTTTGATTATTGAATATGAATTCAACTTTTGCTTTCTTTGTTCGGATATAACCATCGAACAACCCTTTTTTGCAATTATAACTACTTCACACTTGCCTCTGTCCATAAGATATAATCAACTTTGCGAGTTACACAAGATATAATCACTTTGCGAATTAATCATTCTTGCGAGAGATATATATATATATATTTTTTTATCACTGCGACAAGATCGCAAGATATCTTCATGGATTAAGAAGTCTATTGATCTTGCCTTATCATTATTTGTGTGGTCTTATTTTGCCTTCCTAAGTAAAGGTCTTATTTTGCCACCTCATTGCGACAAGATCGCAGGGACGTCTTTACACTTTCATGTAATGACCCATTGACCTTGTCTTATCATTTCTTAAGTATTTTTGCCTCTGCAGGACATTATATTTGCGACAATATGACAGGTTTAAATGTTCTTGCGACCATAAAATCCCGTGACATTGTCGTCTTTGCGACGAAATCGCATGACGTTCTTACACTTTCATGTAAAAACCCATTGATCTCGTCTTACCCTCGCGTTAGTATTATTGCCTCTGCAGGATCATTGCACAAATATGACAAGTCTAAATTCTCTTGCGAAAATAAAGCCTCATGATATTTGCGTCTGATAGGGTGTAGAATACATCCTAATTTACTATCTATTGTTTATGCTTTCTTTCTTTATTTTTCTTGTAAATTATGTATTTCACGCTTGTTTTGAGTTTTATAGCTACTTCGGAGTCGCACGGAGAAAAGAAGAAGAAATCACTCAATTTGAACCAAAAGGCCAGAAAAGTCATTTCACAGCGAACACTATCAGGGCCAGTCAAGGTTAAAAGGTGACTCAAATTACTAAAGAAAGGCGGTTCAAGTTAAGGGCTGCCAACCGGTAGCCCTTATCCAAAAACGTAGTCTTTGTTATCGATTGGTAAAATGGATGGGTTATGTCCATGGATGAACCAAACCCATAGACCCACACCCGTACCCGGATCCATGCCCGAGTCCGAACCCAATTTATAACTCTAAACCTAAAATCGAGAGAAACCGTCTCTCATTCATTTCACCTCTTTTCCTGAAACCGAATGCAGCTGACCGCACTTCCAAGAGATTGTTCTCTGGTTATTACAGTGAAATTGAAGCATTTCTGCTGCTATTTTGAAACCAGGAGAACGATTGAAATCGAGATCGGAATGGAAATCCATACGAGTAAAAGATTGAGAGAAGTAGAATCTTTGTGATCGGACGTCGAGAGAAGAATCGGAAAACCAGAAGAAGAAATCGGACCAGAAATGAAAGAATTAAGAGATGGGTTCGATTTGAGGGAATATGTGGGATTGAAGCAGCTCGGAAGGTATGGGTTTGCTGTTGGGTCTCAGGGGATCGAGTGGAATTATGAAGGAGATCAAGAACAAAGCAGAGATGGGGTTTGGACCTAATCGATAATGGAGAAAGAAAGAGAAGCAGAGACGGAGGAAAATGAGATCGAGAAGAAGTAGCCCTTCTTTGTTGAATACGAGAGATGGAAGAGAGGGTTGAAATCGAGATGAGAAGAAGTCAAACCGAGATGGGGTATGTATTGATTTACATTGGTGTCTTTGGAGAGGATTAAAGAGAGATTAATATGAAATATGGGTTTGAACTAGAAGAGATGGGTTTAGTGAGGCTATCATCTTTGCTCAAGATTGAGTTAGGGTTTTGATGGTGGAATCTGGTGATTTCTAAGAAGAATTTGATGCAGTGAGCTATTGTGTTACAGGTGATATTCATGGTTCTGTGCGGGTTTGTGCTGAATCTGAGAATGAGGCAGAGATGAAGCTAAATTGAGTGGGTTCTGTCAGTGAAGGTTTGGGAATGGAAGTGATGGTTGGCAATGAATTGTATGGATTAGATGGAGAAGGAGTATTGAACCTGTGTGCCTTGTGAATTGAAGGTTCAAATGGTGCTAGTGATGCTTGTTTCTGGTGTTTGCAACTCCGACTTGGTGGTGATGGTGGTAACATGAGTTTCGGTGGTGATGCATTTTTTGTGGTTTAGTTTCAATATGCAAAGCAGTTCATGATAGTGCATGGTTGGAGCTTGGCGTGGTGATGAACAAGTGCAAATGGTCATGGCTTGGAAGGTGCTCTTTTGCCATTGAGAAATGCGATTATGGTGTGCAGCGAGGAGCAAAAGTGGTTTTGGTATGAAATTTGGTTGTGGTGGTCTTGGTAGAATGGGTGATAGAAATGGTGTTCAATGGGTTGTGGTATGAGTATAAAAGTAGGAAGATGGTTGATGTTACGGTGGGTTACAAAGAAGTTGCAATTCATGGAAGATGGCTTGTGAACCGGAGAAGAATTGGAGATTGAGGGCATGAGACTAGTGTTGGCAATTGAATGGTTACGGGGAAGGATACAATCATCTGGGCAGTGCATTACTACAAGCGCAACAAATTTGGCTTTGGGCAAGTAGCTCAGCTAGGACCGGTCCGAGTTAGCTAGCCGACTCTTGACTCGTGATGACTCACCCCTGACCCCGGTTGACTAACGTTGACCGTTAAGTCAACAGTTATCTCTAACGGAATATTCCGTCGAATATACCGTTGACGGAGAAATTTTCAGGTGGCCGGCGGTGATGGATTCCGGTCAAATTCCGGCCACAATACCGGTTTCCGTGACAAAAAAATTCGAGAATTTTCTATGGACTTCTCTCATGGGTGTGAAGACTTGGACTAGGAATTGGATGGAGAATTGGGCTCAAACTTGGAAAGAGAAGATGGAAGAAGAGAAAGACTTGAATTTGGAAATTGAATTGCTAAAGAAAAAGGATTCTATTCCTTGGAAGATTTGGAGAATATTGAAGCCTATAAATAGAGAAGTTTTCTACATCTTTTTACACACCTCTCTACACACACAACAATTCTCTCTTATTTATTCTTTGTGTGAACTCTTTAACATGAGTAGCTAATTTTATTGATTGAGGATGAATTCCTAGTTCTTAACATATAATTTGAGTTTTTGTTTTCAATTCTATCTTGAAGTTTTTCACATAATTATCGTTTGTTTTTACTAATAGGAATGATCTTAATGACATTCATGATTGATTGATAGATTGTTTGGGTGGCCAACTAAATTGATTTGTCGATTTAATCTAAAGCTAGTGAAAGTTAGGAGATAAGTAATTGTTTCTTGACTTTTTACATAAGTAGCAAACACGAGACCTTGCGAAGGGATTAGGTGGAGCAATTGTGTGTGAAAACAACGTTAGCAAGTAGACCTTGATCTAAGAGTCTAACTACTAATATCAACCTAATAAATTCATAAATCTTAATGCGTTTATTTAAATTACATCTTGAGTGATCTAATACTAGGTGGTTTGGTAAATAGAATCCGGTAGTCGAGAACTTCCGTATCCGGTGATACAAGGGATTTAGGGGTTTAGCACGATCTAGCTTGCTTTACCTACGGTTGGTGATAATTTGTGACTAATAACAAGTAGAAAAGAACATAACTTGATTCATTGTTTCGTAACGAAGAAGGATTCCTTGGTCTTGTCTCTCTTATTGCTTTCAACTTTATCTTTTAATTGCTTTGTTTATTTTCTTTTGCTTTTTACACCCCCTTTCGTGACAATTTTTACAACTAGAATATCTTGCTCCTCGTGGGAACGAACTTGACTTCCATTATATTATTTTTAATTGAGTGGAAATATTAATTAATTTGATTGCACCTACGACACGCATCAGCGTCTTTTGACACTTATCATCTCCCTAATGGAGGGTGCCGCCCTTATCTTCTCCCTGGTTGCCCCTTCAAGGAGGCGTACATCGGCCATACAAAACTAGCTCCTCCCATCCGGTCTTAACAGCAAGCAGTTGTTTTCGCAGCCTCTTATCCCTTATACCTATAGGTCTTATGGTTACGAGATCGCACCCTAAGTGGAGTTTTCTTGGGCCGGAGTGCGGCATGTGCCAAGACTTGTCAAGAGTGGTAAGGAAGTTCCATGCTCCCGCACTCTTGACTCAACCGTGTACCTCGGCGCCTTGGTCATACACCCGACTCCTTGGAAGAGACCCTCGGGCGTCCAACCAGGGTATAACCTTATATATATAGTTGGAAATCCAAGGTATCTCCCGGATAGGCTTTCATGGGCCCCAAATCTCCATGATTCGGGTTTCGAGAGCGGTGTAACCTTCCACCCGAGCCATGTTAAGAGATACCCCTTATATGACGTACTTTAGGTCTTACATTTGCCTCTTGCGAAATATCATTCGCGAACTAGGGTGTACGCCATAAAGGTTTGTCCCATTCACTCACTCATTCATTTTATCAATTTATGCAATCATTTGTCTGCAAGTTATCGCACAATCTCATTTCAATTATTCAATAGATTTGTACACATTCTTCATGGCGAGACTCTACTTTAACGCATTCCGCAACCATCATCTCTGCTTCTTATCCTTATCATGCTTTTACCACTAAATTGTTATTTTTCTCAATTATTCATTTTTTACACCTTTTATTCTTACTTCCTTCCGCCTCCGCATCAGCCCAACATTTCAATGTCTCCTTTGCATCATGATATTGATTGCTTTTGTGCATTCACTTCGAGATCTCTTCTTCTTTTGTTTCTATGTTATCTACCATTAGTCTTTCTTTTCTTTGTTCATCCTTTACATTCTTCCTCCAACCTTTCTTTTTCTTTATTCTCTCTTCGCAGACTCTCTACATCCACCTCATAACATTTTTGCCCCTCTATCCAATCTCCTTTTATAATTCCGACACCGCTAGGATGTGGAAATTTTATGCAACGATGGTATGTGGATGCTACACCTAGAATTTCATGAAGCCATGGTCTTCCAATCAATGCATTGTAGGAGATTCCACATCAACTACACAAAACAAAATATCGATTTGATAACCCTGCAAGGGTATCCTCATGTGCACTTCTCCTTTGGGCTTGTTCGCGGTACCATTGAAACCATATATTTTGTATGTTGAAGGGATCAAATCTTCATCTCTTCCTCCCATAGTTTTGTAAGTATGGTAGAAAAGAATGTTGACTGAACCGCAGTATCAATCAATATTCTATTGATTGCCCAACAATTTTCCGCTTCATCATCTTCGCCATCAATAGGTTTTGGATTAATTTCCGGTTTTACCACTAATGGGCTATCATGTGTTTCTCTTCCTTTGGGTACCTCTTGACCGAAAAAATAATCGCAATTGCCACTCTTTTAATCACGATGTCTTCAACATTCATCACTTCTTTATCATCAAGTCCCTCGCGAAAACTCTACTAAGTACACTTTTCATGAAAATCTTCGATTGTGCGGTGTGAATGTACAATGGAATTGCAAAACAAATTTTTAGCCTTTGCCCCAACTTCTATAACAAATGTTTCTTTTCCCTTTGCCGGTGGTGGTGGTAAATGTTGAACTTTCTCTTTTTCTTTTAAAAAGTGATCCAACTTTCCTTGATCAATCATTCTTAGGATAATTCTTTTGATGTTTCTGCAGTCATTCGTTAGGTGCCCATGAAAGCGGTGGTAAGAACAGAACTCGTGACTTCTATCTCCAGGTGGTGGTTCACTTCCCATGTTCCATGGTGCGGGTATATTTTCCATCAAAAGTATTGCTTCCCATATTTTTTCCACACCCCGGTATTCAATGGCGGCATTTTAATTTCCTCCCACACTACTCTGTGATTTATTTGTCCTCTATGATAATCCCCTCTCGGCCTCCATAAGTCTCTTGTAAATTATGCCTTTGTCCTCCATAGGTTTCTTGCGGTTGATCAAGCCTTGGAATTTTATTATTTCCGCCACGGTTGTAGAAATTTCTTTCTCTTTCAAATTCCTCCTGATCGCGACTTCCTATAGCTACCAATTTTGGCTGTTCATCATCTACCACTCTCTCTTGTTGCCCTTGCGAGGTGCTCGCCACTGTTTGTATTAATCTGGGTAATAGACTTGCATTCGCGGCACTTGAACTTGTATTCGCAACTGGGTACGATTCTACTTCATTTTGCCTTTCCTCCAAAGCAATATATTCCTCTTGCAATTCTCTCAATTCGGTCATCGTGATTGTATTCTTGACTCTGAAAACTTGAACATATAATAAGTTGGTTGCGAACATAGTGTTTATGAATGATAGTATAAGATATCTTTCATCAACTCGTCCCGCCATTTCGCTACACATTGTCTTCCATCTTACTGTCAGATGCCTCAAGCTCTCGCCAACTCTTTGTTTTAACCCAAATACATCTTCAATGCCAGGTCGCGAAGAGTTGTTGCTTATATACGCCCCCAAGAATATAGCCTACAGATGATTGAATGATGTGATTGTTGTAGTTGCAGGAAATCCCACAATACACCCCTCACTATATTTTGTATAACTAATCCATTCAAAAGATAATAGATGAACAATTATGAATGTTTATTAATAATTTTATTGAAATGTCTACACCGGAAGATGGAATTACACTTAAGAACTTACCAACATTCTCTCTGTTTCTCTCTCCTAATGACTTACTCTCCAATCCAAAAAGACCTCCCCTACAACAAATTCACTCATCCCTTTATATAGGGTAATACATAATGAATGACATCTAAGCTGTCCTTTATTTTCGGGAATGTCTCGCGAAGTGTCGCAGACATACAAATATTCATACTCGCGACACTTCTTAACTTTCGCCAGTTTCATATCCTCCCTATCGTCATCTAGTGCGTCATTTATATTTAACCCTCTGCGACTCACTCGCAATGTTGTTATCCGTTGTCTTCGCGAATTGTTGTTGTCGCGATATTATGATCCTACATCTTGCCTCTTTTTTTCTTGAATATTGCTTGAAGAGCGATCTTTAAGAAAAAATACGTTGTTGTAGTAGTCTCTGATTTTTTATTGATGAAGGAACGAGCGAAAGAATACTTGGACTTGAAAAGTACGTACTTGCCTCTATTCTTTGGCGAAGTTCAAGTTTTTAGAAGTATGTATGAAATATCATTTCTTGCCTCATGGGTTATGGAAAATAATGGATCTTGCAATCTCTTCTCGTGAGTTAGGAAAATAATTGAATCTCATATGATAAGAAAATATGTTGTGCAATACCGAATACTACATTTTCTCGCCTCTCCTTATGTCTCCTTACGTTGTGCGATACGATTCTTTGTCGCAACGTTCATTTTCCAAAAATCTTCTTGACATAGCTCCATGAATCTGGAATGACCGTTTACACGTGTTTAAAACCATCCTTTTACGGTACATTTAATGTTATCCGTCATAACACTTTCTTGCCTATTTATAGGAGAGTCTTTTGTGAAGAACATTTCTTTCCTTCTATTTCATCTCCTTTATAAATCCAATTTGTTCTTACATTATTCTTCTTCACCATCGTCTTCATCATCCTTCGCTATTTCTTATCTCTATTACTTCCATGGCATCCAGGTTTGTTAATCTTGCTAGACTCGATTGATTCTATGATTGATTGATTTTGTGACTAGCTTCTCTTGTTGAGATTATCTTATTCCTTTTAATCTTTTTTCTGCCATTTTTGTTTTAGCAAGAATAAACCCATCACCAAGTTCACCGTGAAGAACCCCTTCTTTCTTTGGATTCATGATCGAAACCAACTTCTCAACAAGAATCCACCACCGCAACCAAAGTCCTCTTCATGGCTAAACATACCGTTTCTAAAAGAAAGCCTGCGAGTGATAAGGTATTTTAAGAAGCATTTACTTTTTAATAACAATATCGTTGCCTCTGTTTCTTACTTAATTTATCATTCACAGGATGACAAAAATATTGACAAAACTCCCAAAAGATCTCGCCACTCTAAACCTGTTACTCCTGATGTCCCTTTTCCCTCATTTACACCTTCTTCTCCTGCTGCAAAATCATCGCAGGATAATCTTGTCGCAAATGACAATAATCCTATGTCTCAACTCCTCATAGATCAAGTTCCTCATAATAGTCCTACTACAAATGAACTTATTCCTTATCCTACCATCAATGTCCACTGTCATTCCTCCCATCACTACCTTTCCGAAATCTCCTCTTCTCATGATGTTCCTTTGGCGAAGAATGATTCGTCTCTTCCTTCTTTACCCGAGCAAATTCCTCTTCTGCAGAAAATTTGGAAGGAATAGCGTGGCTTTCAAAGTTTCTCTGACCTTGTGAATGATGCCAAGAAGACTTCATGATCCTGTCCAAGTCGATGTCCATGATTTTAAGTAAACATCTCAGTCTGATAGGATCTCGCAAGCATCCTTAGTTCAAGAAATTAATGTGCTGAAAAGTGATCTTCAAGCTATGACTGCTAAATGCAATAATCTCCATCTTGAAAATCAAAAATTTCACAACCTCTCACTAGATCGTGATAATCTTCGCAAGAAGAATGAAGAGTTAAAAGGTATACTCTTTCCCCTTAAGCTTTTTTTTTTTTTTTTTTTTTTTTTTTTTTTTTACGACTTAAACTCTTGTTCGCCCTTCAAGCTCTAAACCAGAAACGAATAATGGAGATATATCAGTTGGAATCAATTGTTGAAGAAGTTCGAGTTGAAAGAGATGCTTGGATGGAGCAATGTAACTTCTTAAATAATCTTCATACATATCTTTGTTGATCAAATAGATAATTTGTCTAAAGAAAACTTTGATTTAGTTCAAGACAAGACTCATTAAGTAAAGACTTATCTCGCCTTTCTTACTCTTTGACTAAGGCTAATTTGGAGTTGGAAACTTTATCGGATGAGAATGGGACTCTTTCTCGGGAGAAGCGATCTCTCGCTAAACAAGGTCGCGACTTATTCGCAAGAATATGATGCTTGTCAAAAATTACGTGAAGAACAAGAACAATCTATTCACACTTTGAAAAACCAACTTGAAGAAATTACTTTCGCAAGAGAGATAAACTTATTCGGGGTAGAATAACCTTGAGTCTAAAAGCAAACCAATTCAAGGATCAATGTTCCAAATTAGAAAAATCCAACTCTACCCTTGTGACTGAGAATTCTATACTTGTTTGAATGAAAAAAAGCTTGAGCTCGATTGAAAGGCCTTCTTTGGAGATACATTTGATGATGCCATGGACTGTTTGGGAATAATTTTGCGGCTTTAATTGACATCTTACTTCTCGGAAGGAAGGTAGTCATATTATTTGACTATCTTAATTCATTAATTTATTCAAAAAAATCTTTAATTATCCCGAAAATTCCAAAAATATTACGTAAGAGTTTTCTTTAATCTTGTGCACTTGTTATGCGGACTGCGAGAAAAACTTAGCTCTGTTATCTCCACCCTCGGATCAGATTACTCTAAGATTCGCAAAGAAAATGGGTTACTCGCCGCCTCTCTTGCTCGTTCTCGCGGCACTGCGAACGAAGATTTGATTATATGTCTTCTTCAGTAAAGACATAGATAGTAAGAATCGTCAAAGGCGTTGCTTCGTCAATTCCCCTCAAAGTCAAGTCCTTGTGAATGAGATTTTATTGTCTAAGTCCTTGATCCTATTCATGTTGATCCTTTGGAAGTAAGTGATGATGAAGTCCCCGATTCTCCCGACGGTGATTATGACTATGAAAGCGGCGAAGATATCGCTAATATTGAAGTTGTCAACAAAGATCCGATGAAAAAATTTCGATGAAAATCCACAGTGGCGAAAATGAAGGTCTTGAAAACATTTCTCATGAAAATCCACCAACCGGTGAAGGTGAAGCTGATAAAGGCGGTGAAAGATCTCAACCATCCTCTGTGGTTGATAATATTGATGTAGAGAATTAAACTTTCTTTGTAATTTGTCAAAACTTCTTTTTGCTTGTAAGGATTAAGTCTTTGATCGAGTAATCCCCTTATTTTCTCCTTTTTCTCTTATTTAAGATGCTTGAACATAATCTCGCGAGCATGTTCGCTTACTGAATCTTTTATTAAGTAAAACCATCCCAATTAAGAATTTCGCTTTATTTCTTCTCATTGCGACAAGATCGCAGGCCGCCTTTACATTTTCATGTAATGACCCATTGACCTTGCCTTATCATTTTTGATGGTCTTCTAAGTTTGACCTTCCTATTTAAAGGTCTTACTCTGCCACCCCTTATTGCGACAAGGTCGCAGGACGTCTTTACACTTGCATGTAAAAACCCATTGACCTTGTCTTATTATTTTTCAAGTATTTTTGCCTCTGCAGGATATTTTGCTTGCGACAATATAACAGGCCTAAACTTTCTTGCGAAAGTAAAGCCCCATGACATTGTCGTCTTGCGGCGAAATCGCGGACGTCTTTACACTTGCATGTAAGGACCCATTGATCTCGTCTTACCCTCGCGTTAGTATTATTGCCTCTGCGGGATCATTGCACAAATATGAAAAGCCTAAGTTTCCTTGCGAAAACAAAGCCTCGTGACATTTGCGTCTTTGGCACTTATCGGCTCCCTAATGGAGGGTGCCGCCCTTATCATCTCCTGGTTGCCCCTTCAAGAGGCGTACATCGGCCATACAAGGCTAGCTCCTCCCATCCGGTCTTAACAACAACCGATTGTTTTCAAGCCTCTTATCCCTTATACCTATAGAGTTTATGGTTACAAGGCTGCACCTAAGTGGAGTTTTCTTCGGGCCGGTGCGATGCGCCAAGACTTGTCAAGAGTGGTAAGGAAGTTCCATGCTCCCCGCACTCTTGACTCAACCGTGTACCTCGGCGCCTTGATCATACGGCCGACTCCTTGAAAGAGACCCTCGGTCGCCCAACCAGTATAACCTACATATATAGTTGGGAATCCAAGGTACCTCTTAGGATAGGCTTTCATGGGCCCCAAATCTGCATGACCCGGTTCCGGGGCGGTGTAACCTTTTCCACTGGGCCATGTTAAGAGATTCCCCCTATATGACGCACTTTAGGTCTTACATTTGCCTCTTTACGAGTATAATTCGCGAACTAGGGTGTACGCCATAAAGGTTCGTCCCATTCATTCAATCATGTTTATTCATTCATTCATTCGTTATTTCTTGCCATTACATTCGCGAGACATTCGGCGATATCTTGTCTCGTATTTTATTGAATTTTGCAAATATCTTGCATTAAAGTACTTCATCTACCCCATTTTTACGGGTAGTATTTCTTTAGATATAACTTGTTCCACGGCTGCCTAATCTTTGTCCCATATCTTTGCCTTGGGATCCATCAATCTATAAGCCCCTGTACAACTACTTCTTTGATAATATAAGGTCCATCCCATTTTCTCGCCAAACTTGCCTCCATTTTCTCGCGATATATTGGTGTCTCTCGCAGCACCAAGTCTCCTGGTTGAAATTCACGTATCTTCACACGCTTGTTATATTCTCTTTGGCCAATCTTCGTTGATAATTCTCCATGTGTCGTAACGCCTTCTCCCTTTCTCTTCTAATTCGTCCAACTTGATTAGAATGTTACCTGCACTAAGATTTTTCTCCCAAACTTCTTTCTTAGTTGTTGGGATCATAACCTCTGTTTGGGAGCACGGCTTCAACTCCATATGTTAAGCAAAAGGTGACATTCCAAGTGCTTCTCTTGGTCGTATTGTATGCCCATCTTGCACCGGGTACTTGTTCGCACCATCCTCTATTGTGTCCTTCTAACTTCTTCTTCAATATATCCGCAATTGTTTTATTTGTTGCCTCCGCCTGGACCGTTAGCTTGCGGATATAGTGGAGTCGATTTCCCACATTTTATTTGAAATGCATTAAGTAACAACTCTATGTTTTCCTTCAAATTGTTTCCCGTTATCGGACACCAGCTGTAAATGGATCCCAAATCTGCATATAATATTCTCAAATATGAAAGTAAAAAACGTCTTTGTCGCGAATGTGTTGTACCGCTTTCATACGCCCATTTTGTGAAATAATCCGTTGCGACAATTAAGTATCTTTTACAATCCCGTTCTCGGTAAAAAGGTCCCACGATATCTAAACCCCACTTTCCAAAAGGCCACACACTTGTAGAAGAATTTAATGGTGCCCCAGGTGCATGTATTTTCTTCCCATGTCTTTGACAATCTTCGCAGCGCCTTGACATTGCTCTCACGTCCTCATGCATATATGGCCAGTAATATCCTTGCATTTTTGCTTTATATGCTAAAGATCTTCCACCGCTATGATTTCCAGCATCTCCACTATGCAACATCTTCAATATGATTTCTCCCTCTTCCCTTGTTAAGCATCGAAGTGAAGGTCCATCAAAAGATCGCCGATAAAGCACACCATCTCTTAATTCATAATTCGTTGCACGGCTTTTCAATTTGTGCTTCTAATCTATTTCTTGGTACTTCCCCTTTCATCAACTAAGCGTGAAGTTACGTTTCTCCAGGTCTTTATCGCGACATTGTGGTATGTCTTCTACTAACATTGCATCCGCTTCTTGCTCTTCTTCTTTATTGATTGATGGTGCCAAAAGTGTTTGTATTTTGATATTCCTCGCATGGGGTCTGTCATCATACTTGATATAAAGGCAAAAGCATCTGCCCATCTGTTATTTCTCCTTGATATATGCCTCCACCTCATTTTTGGTACTGTCTTTGACAATTCTTCGACAAGCTTTACGTACTTTTGCAAAGATGGCTCATTTGTAGCGTATTTCTGCTATTATCTCGCGAATTGCTAATTGCGAATCACCGGTAATCCTCACATTTTCTAACTTCATTTCTATTGCGAATCGCAGAGCATGTATTATAGCTTCATACTCCGTTTCATTATTGGTGGATTCAAACTCCAATCTAAAAGAGAAAGCTAATTTATTGCCTTTCCGCGAAATCACAACAATTCCTACTCCATTACCTTCTCCATTTGATGATCCATCTACCAATATTTCCCACCTATCCGGTTCGGTTAACAAATCATTTGGGTCTCCATGCTCTTCTTCTACATCCATCATTTCATCCACTTTGCTTCATCTTCCTCCAAAGGAAATTCTCGCCAAAAAGTCTCGCACTACACTGTGACTTAGTTGAGGATAATATTTCATATTTGAGTTTATAATGGCTTATTTGGGCATTCCACCTTTCAACTCTTCCCGATCTTTTGAATTTTCATTCTGATTCGATTGGTACTTTTGTTACCACCACGACGTATGTGCTTGAAAATATATCACGAAGCTTAAATGTTGCATAGACTAACGCCCGGGATTAATTTTTCAATCTTCGAATAATTCCTTTACGCGGCATTAAAAGTCTTACTTATATAGTAAATCGGTTTTTCTACTCCGGCGTCTATTCGCAGCAATCTGCGCGCTTAACGCGTGCGACGTTGTCGCAAGGTATACCAACAATTCCTCCCCGGCTCACGCTTTTTTGCATAATGGATACTTCCATTAAATGTTCTTTAATTCCTTGTAAAGCCTTTTCACATTAAATCTGTCCATTTAAACTTGATCCTTTTTTCGAATCTTTGAAAAAATGTTTGCACTGTCAGATGACCGCGAAATGAATCTTCCTAGTGATGCTAATAATCCATTTAGCTTTTGAACATCCTTTATTATCGCAGGTGTTGGCATATCGCGAACCTGCTTTCACTTTCTGGGGTCGACTTGTATTCCTTCCTTTGATACTATATAACCCAAAAATTTTCCCGATGCCACTCCGAAGGTACATTTTTCGGATTTACTTTGATGTTGAATCGCCTCATCTTTTCAAAGATTTCTCTCGGATCTCGTACATGGTTTTCGCTTTCTTACTTTTTACGAGCATATCATCTACGTATACTTCCAAGTGTTTTATGTATCCATTCTCACGAACACTTCTTCTACCATTCTTTGGTATGTTGCTCCGCATTTCGTAAACCAAACGACATTTTTGTATAACAATATAACCCCGGAGCGAAAAAAGCAAGTATGCTCTTGATCTTCCTCGGCGAGAGGAATCTGGTTGTAACCTTTATACCCGTCCGAGAGATGATATTCTTTCATTTCTATCGCTGATTCGACCGATTATGGGATATCGGCAATGGAAAACTATCTTTAGGACAAGCTTTGTTTAAATCAAGAAATCTATGCAAATTCTTATCCCCTTTTTCTTCTTTGGGACTATAACCATATTTGCTATCCATTCGAGATACTTTGCTTTGGCCTTGATGATTCCCGCATCTAGCATTTTACGCAATTCTTCTTCTATTTGGGGTGATAAGTCATTTGCGATTTTTCTAATTCTGCTTGAACGGCTTCACCCTTTGTCTATTTCCGATTTGTGACAAGCTATCGATGGATCTATACCGGCATATCATCCATGTTCCACGCGAAGATATCCTTATAATCTCGCAAACAATTCTACGATCCTTTTTTCCTCATTCGCCTTCCATCTTGGTCCCAATCTTCAACATCTTGGGCTCTTCATTAGTTCCGACATTCACTTCTTTCGTTTGCTCTGCCGCGACGTAACTAGCTTGCGATTCTCCCATAGGGGTTGGTCCTTTCAACTCTTTCGCGAGTTCATTTTCTTCTCCCGAGATCTCGCTAGGTATCCCTTTTCCTTCCTTTGCTCTTATCATGTAAACTCTAAATTCTTCTTCTTTTTTAGCTGCTTTCGCCAGTTTTCTGCGATACTTTCACTTCTTTGCTTGCTCTTCATGATATTTTATTTCAATTTGATAACATATTCTTCCTTTATCCACATCTCCTCTAATCTCGCCGATTCCAGTTGGTGTGGGAAATTTGATACATTGATGAAATGTTGATGCTACACTTTTTTATTGCGTGTATCCATGGTCTCCCTAGCAATCGTTGTATGGCGATTCCATGTCCACTACACACAAGGTTACTTGTGTCTCGATATCTCCCAACAGAATTCGTATTTTTACTTCTCCTTTAACCTTTGTTATGGATTTACCAAAACCATGGATATTGTAGGCCGTGGGAATCATTTCTTTATCTTTATATCCCATTTTCTTGTAAGCATGATAAAACATGATATTCACCAAGCTTCCCGTATCGATTAAAGTTCTATTTACCGTCCACGTTTGCGCTGCCTTTATTAATTCTTTTCTTTTGCACGCATTTATTGTGATTACCAGTGGAGATGTGTGATTCAAATTTTCTTTAGATATTTCTGAAGCTGTGAATGTTATCCTTTGCTTTTCCCATTCTTCTAAAGGCAATGTCACCTCTCTATCTGTGATTTTCTTTCCTTCAAAATCCCGCTTGTGTATTCTTCTTTTGATATTTTCATGAAACTCATCAATCATTGTCTTTGTGCCCGAACTGTACTCCATATCTTTCTCCTTTGCCTCGTCTGATGTAATATTTTCTATCATTTTCTTGATTTGAATGATTCTGATTGCCTTCTTTCTTTCTTCAGGTCCATGTTTCTAGCGCCAATATGTAGTTGCAGGAAATCCCACAATACACCCCTCACTATATTTTGTATAAATAATCCATTCAAAAGATAATAGATGAACAATTATGAATGTTTATTAATAATTTTCTTGAAATGTCTACACCGGAAGATGGAATTACACTTAAGAACTTACCAACATTCTCTCTGTTTCTCTCTCCTAATGACTTACTCTCCAATCCAAAAAGACCTCCCCTATAACAAATTCACTCATCCCTTTATATAGGGTAATACATAATGAATGACAGCTAAGCTGTCCTTTATTTTCGGGAATGTCTCGCGAAGTGTCGCAGACATACAAATATTCATACTCGCGACACTTCTTAACTTTCGCGATTTCATATCCTCCTATCGTCATCCAGTGCGTCATTTATATTTAACCCTCTGCGAATCACTCGCAATGTTGTTATCCGTTGTCTTCGCGAATTGTTGTTGTCGCGATATTATGATCCTACAATTGTATTCCTTGGTAAACCCTCAAACCATTTCAACGCTTCTCCCGTTAAACTCGACGCAAAGTATTTGCACAATATGGCATCATGGTTTTCCCACTGTAGCATACATCTCACGTAAGCTTTGATGTGTTGTCTGCACAAGTTGACCCATCAAAAATGCTAGTTAAGCTGGTAAGTTGCATTTTGGGGGTATTCCTCTAACGCACTTCTAATGTAAAGGATTTTTCGCAGCCTCCGTGATAGCTTCATCTAACTGTCTTCTCCCTCCTCTCTTACTCGCTATTCAATATTCCTCTCATCTCTTTTGCCAATTCTCTGAAATTTGTTCATTTGCCTCAGAATTTGAATTCATCGGTCTCTTTAATTCTACTTCCCTCCTTCTTCGTTCGTGTCTACTTTTTTGTATTCTCTCATATTCTTCATTAATATCTCCATTGTTGCGATCTCGCTCGCGCCTCCTCTCTCGATTGTCATGATTATTCTGCCGAATCGCCTCTTCCAATTCCCGATTTTCCATTTCTGCTCTCAATCTTTCTCTCTCGCGGGTTAGACGTGCTTGCTCGGTATAATGCTTTTCAATGTCATCTTCAATTTCCTTTTGTTTCCTTTGTGTTTCTCTCCCATGTAGTGTTCTTCTTCCTTCTTCCTGATTTTCTTCATTAATTGGGTTATTCTGTCCTCGAGGCTGCCTATCTTCTTGATTTCCATCATCGCGATTATTCACTAAGATATAACGATTTTCTATTAATTCTCCCTCTTCACGACCTCCTTCACCTAGATTTAAGTATCTTTCCAAATTTTCTTCATTAACATTTTCTGCAGGTAATGTTCTTCTCCCATTTTCTCTACTCGACCCTGATCTCGATCTGTTACTACTTCTTGATCTTCTATTTTGCATCCTTCTGTTTTCCATCCTCAATTCGTGGTTTTGCCTTGTTAGATTCGCGCGTTCTTACCTCGCTTCTAACCGCCTTTCTTCGTGTATTATGCTGTCTCAGCGCTTCTAATGCCGCGATTTCTTCATTTCCACGAATTGTTTCTCCCATCCCTTCTCGACTTCTCTCTTCCTGTCCACTATTCATCAATTGTTGCACTTCTTCTCTTTCTTCTATAGAATCTGATCTCCATGTATGCACGCTCACCCTATCATAATCGATTACTCTGTTTAGTGTTGATTGAATTGGTGGTTGAGTTGATGGTTGAATTGGTGGTTGAATTAGACCTTCTTCTCCATTTCTTGCATCTATCCTTGATGGTTCACCTACTTCATTTCTTCTTTCACCAGCAAGTCTCCCGCTTCTTCTCACGATTGTTTGTCCTTCTGGTACATTTCTCCTTCTAGCCATTTCTTTCTTTTGGTAAATTCTTAAAAATTGTATCAAATTTCTCTTCTCTTACTTCAAATTCTCCCTGTTTCTAGCGCATATGTAGTTGCAGGATTTCCCACACTACACCCCTCACTCAAATCTGCTTAATCAATCCATTTGAAGATGAATAATAATGTGTTTTATTAATTGTTTTCTTGAAAGGTTTTCAAAGAAATGTAGAACAGAGCTAAAGAAATTACAATTACTCTTAAGTTTCTCTCTCCTGATGACTTGTTTCACAAATCAAAAAAGACCCCTCCCAACAGACTTACTCGACCCTTTATATAGGGTATTACATAGTGGATGACAGCTAAGCTGTCCTTTATTTTCGGAATCGACTCGCGAATCCTCGCGAATGTGTAACTGTTTGTCCTCGCGACACCCCTAAATCTCGCCAAGTCTTCACACTTTCCTCATGTTTATTTGTCGTCATCTATTACGTCATTTATTTACCTCCATGCGACTCCTTCGCGACGCAGTCGTTTATTAATCTCGCGAAGTATTGGAGTTGCGATATTCTGATCCTACAATCGAGATACAACATCCTGCGCGTCCGTCAACTCCAACTCCAGTACCACATGCACGACTCCCACAATGATGAAACAATGTCCAAGATATTCCATATCTGGCTCAAAAACTACCACTACAAACAAATCATGTAAACCACGCTTGGGGGTGAGGCTCGGCATGAAGTTCCTTCACCGTCGGTCAAGGAATTCTTCAACATGAGAGAGATGATCGGTCAAGAAGCATGGAATTCATGAGGTAAATCGAATGAAGAGGGAAACACTTCAACGCTCTCTCTAGCGAAGCTGCTTCAATGGTCTATTCAAGAGCCACCTCAACGCTCTCTCCGAGACCCACGTTCGCCAGAATCCTTCTTCAACACTCTCTCCAGGATCAACCTCAACGTTCGCACCAGAAACCACTTTAACATCCTCTCGAGTCGTTTCAACACTCAAGCTGCATCAATAATCTGCGCTCTTGTCAAGTTATCTTTGATGTACTCATTGCTCAACATACGTCTCATCCATCCTTCATGAGGTCCCAGCGGAGCATGAAAAACCTTGAAGTCGATAGGAGAAGGGTTATCTTGTGGAACTAATATTTTCATATATTTCAAAAGGCGCGGTGAATAACTCATCATCAATGTTCGGCATATCTCTGAAGCTGTCAACACCTCCTGACTTGGCACCAGCATTATCCCCAGAAGACATCTCAACAGGAGTTCTTTTCTTCATTCTACAATAAAAGACATGAGTCAGTACTTGTATAAAAACACGTGAGATGTGTAGTCACACACGACAGAACACACATTCACGTTGGAGTACACAAGGCTGGTATTGGGTCCAAACACCGGTATTGATCAAGTCACAAGTCCGGTATTGCTCAAGTCTCAAGTTCGGTATTTCTCAAGTCACAAGTCCTAAGTATTTCTCAAGTCTCAAGTCCGGTATTGCTCAAGTTTCAATTAAATTGTTGATCAAGTCACAAGTCCTAGGTATTGATCAAGTCACAAGTCCTGTATTGCTCAAGTTTCAAGTCCTAAGTGTTGATCAAGTCACAAGTCCGGTATTGATCAAGTCACAAGTCCGGTATTGCTCAAGTTTCAAGTCTGGTATTGATCAAAGTCACAAGGCTGGTATTCGAATAAAACAGCGCACGCCTTGTGAGGCGATTTTGGTCAAACACGGGGTCGACATTCGATCCAGGCACGCGACGGTTTCTGCTTGATCCCAGCCCAAGATTGGTCGAAACAGACACAGCCATCCCCAATCAAAGCTCTCTCTCCATAAAAAGGCGTTTCAGCTCCAACACTTCAACGCTCTCCCGGGCCTTCTCCGGAGAAGGCGCTTCAACGCTTCCGCAGGACCCACATTTATATTTGAGCACACAAGGTTCATTTTTAAAACAAGTATGCTCACATCGGGGTCCCACGTTCGAGCAAATCAAACAGCAAGGCCGGTGTTTGGTGAAAGCATCAAGTCTGGTGTTTAATCAAGCTAGCTGGGTCGGTGTTTGGTCGAAGTAGCAAGATGACACTCGAGCAGGCGCATCAATCCCACGTTCGATCAAGCAGGCGCAGTAGCCCCACGAACAAAATAGGCGTAACAGTCCATCGAAGTAGGAAAGACTGACATCATGCTAGGGGAATGCTCGCATGGACGTCTCTTGAACGTGACATGCTCGAAGGACAGGACGACCCGTCTCTCCTGGTAATATCTAACTTTGTCTCATAAGTTTTATCTTTAACTGTCACTATCTCATGCCTACCCCATAATAGTGTAACCATTATGTGCTAGGCAGGGGACTTAATGTTGATGGTGAATTTTCATTTAAGGTTAAAATTGTAAAGTCCAGAAAACTATGCGCTAACATCTTGTAAAAGATAAAGCCATTAATAAGTGTTGGATACTCCGTCACTTAATTCACCTAGAATGGTGCATGTGGCAATAATCCCATTATGTGAATACATGAAATTCATCCAGGTTGGAGCATGTAGCAACAATCCCATATACCCTGTGAATTTCTGCATTATTAATTAATGTGCAACTTGACCTTGTATTTCTGTACTCATTATCGGTGCGGCATGATGACCGAGTGTTACTCTTAGCAGAGCAACACGAATCTCCAAGCATTATAATGAAACCATGTACGAAATACCCATCGGAGTTGACTCTCGGTGTGTTATACTAGCCCGATTGAGAACTCTCGGTGTGTTATACTAGCTTGGATTGAGGATCCGGACTGTCCGTATCAGTCTGGATAAGATCTCGATCATCCAACTTCACCAACATGATTGGATGGCCCAGATCAATTCCATAACCCCCAAGCAGGTATGGAATATTCACTGCCGAACCAACGCGGATCCCATATGGTCGGCCTCCCAAAATATTGGCCTAGCTTTCCAAAACGTCCAAACCAAACGTGTGGACTAGGAAAACCCTAAATTAGGGTTTTGCGGCATATTACATGTGTCGCAAAAGCAGTCTCAACCATCCATCTTCGCAGGTATATATGGAGGGTGTAGATGTAGATTCAAAGGGCCCAGAGCATGTCAACATAATCACCGTGGGCCTGCCTACGTACCTGACCAATCGGTAAGGACCAACCATGGTTGGTTATCCCAATTCGGACGCCGAATAAAGCATGGTCGCACGGCCGTGAAACCCAAATTAGGGTTTTGAGCATCACGAGCGTCCATCTTCTCCATAGCAACGAATGGAGGGTCCCAGTTAGATTAAAGCAGTCCTGGTCCATACCCGGCATGACCACCGTGGGCCCGTCTATCCCCTCACCCGATCGTCCAAGGCATATCATGCTGGCTGTCCCAAAACGCTGCGTCAAACTTGCGTGGTCACACTTCCAAAATTGCAAACTGATCTCGACCACTCAACTTCACCGGACGATTTGAGTGGCTTAGATCACGTTTTCATGGGACAGTCAGGTATAGGCGTGAATACCAGCCTACCACCTACACGCAGACGACGGATTGGGCAAGACCGACCAAGCTTGGTCGTCTTGGAGCGCCTTGCACCCGGTTGGCACGATGCGCGACTTTTGCGGCACCGGAGTTTGTCTCAAAATCGATCTCAACCACTCCTCTTTTCCGGTCAAATTGAGTAGCCTAGATCGCGCCTTTATGGGACATAGAGGTACGGACGTGTACACCCAAGCATGCTTGTCTACACGCATGCCCGATCGGTCCTTTCCAAAACCCTTCCCATGCTTGGTTTCGACCAAGCTGAAGAGTGATTCCTGCGCACCTCTTCAAAACCCTGATTCCACCAACGGTCGCAGATGAGTGTCTCAAAGATCATCTCGTCCGTCCAGCTTCACTGGCTTGGTTATACAACCACAGGTCGAGTTAATTGGTCAGTGAGGCGTCATGGTGATCACCACCCGTCACTTTACCACACCATGATGCAGTACCTGCATAAAAATACACACGATACTTCACAAGTATCAATTTCCTGAATAACGCAATTATTCAATTTAGCATTACATGCTATCTTTTGTGGGTCCCACGATCCACACATTCCAGACATCAATCATGTCACAAACTGGGGGATACACACTGGGGTATTGGTCTGGCGGTTTCACAGCGTGCTGCGTGCAACGCGCCATCACAAGAACGTGTCAGGAAGTCATGGACGGTTAGAGATGACGGAGAAGTGGGCAAGACCGTCGGTATAACAAAGAACACACAACTCCACTACTCCATCACTCCACTTCCCACGAGAGACGTGAATAAGGCTCAAATGACTTGTATAAATAGGTTCTCCTCCCTATTTTCCACAAGGAGAAAACAATACAAGTCCAGACGAGACAGAAACCAAGTGTTAATACAAAACGTATTCAAACACCCAGAGCATGCTTGCGTCAATCGTAAGCCTGCTCGACTTTACATTACAAGTCATAAGCAAGCCAACACCTTCACAATCTCAACACCTTCTTAGCTTCCCTCCCTAAGATCAACCCCATCTCCTTAACTTTGTGACCCGAAACAAGTCCTGAAAGCCGTGCGCCATTTCTTGGTTTAGGCGGACTTGCAGTTGATTTCCGAATCTACAAGCACTCACCGCATGAGTGCATTTGTTTAGGGTTTAGATTCATTCCTCATACACACACCCCAAATTACCAAATCCGGTAGGAATAGTTTTCACCCATAAACACCTGTGCACCCCACTACCCACGTGGGCCTCAATCCAGGAAAAAGGCCGACTTGCATCACTGGGGGCTAAGCACCACGACACGCCTTTTCTGACGAGGCGTCCATCTTTATCTGGTGAAGCTTCAACCCATGCCCACACCAAAAGGGAACGCACTTTCGAGGCAAACCGTGATCAGAAGGGGAAGACAATATCACGGCGCGCCACTAGTAGCGATTAGCAGGAAAGGCGGCACCCGAGTCTCTCCGCCTGATTGAATGATGCAAGAACGACAAACACAAGAGGAGGTATTGGACGCTCGTGACAGCTACAAGATGGCACCAACTCCATAACTGACAGCCCGAGACTTGTAACATCGGGAATGAAGAATCTCCCGGTGCCCTGTCTCTATCGGTTCGACTCATCCGTAGACGAACGCGTGTGAGTCTTGTCCAACTAATCAAGGAGTACCAAGATGTGTTTTTCACGGACATACGAGGAAATGCCTGGTCTAGACGAAAAATTAGTCACCCATCACCTACATGTCATACAGGATCCAAGCCCAATCAAGCAATCTCCGAGAGGCAATTCGGACACGAGAAGTGGGAAGAACAAATCAAGAACGAAATTCGAAGTTGCTAGTTGCTGGCTTCATCCGACTGGTTAGCTAATGTGGTCCCGGTAAAGAAGAAAAAACGGACAAATTCGGTCTTTGCGTGGATTTGAGACTTGAACAAGTCTTTGCCCCAAGGATGACTTTCCTCGCCTAACATCGACATGTTAGTAGACGCCACCAGCGGATATGGAATGTTCTCATTCATGGATGGTTACAGCGGCTACAATCAGATAAGGATGTATGAGCACGATGCAAGTAAGACAGCCTTACGAACCCCTCTTGGCAATTTTTACTATACTGTTATGCCATTCGGTTTAAAGAACACCCCGCATAACGTATCAACGTGCTATGACGGAAATCTTCACGACATGATGCATAAGCAAGTCAAAGACTACGTGGATGATATAGTTGTCAAATCCAAGACTCAAGCTATCCTCAAAATGTCGATGCCGTGAACTGTGAAGGAGCTCCAAAACTTCATGAGCAAGGTGAACTTTTGCTTCATTCACCCCCTGATGAAAAAAGGATCAAGTTTCGTATGGATCACACTACAACATGAAGCGTTTCAGAGGATTCAAAAAATATTGTCATCTCTGAATCTTCACAAATTGTTAGCCTATTATGTCAGCCCAGACAAGAGCGAGCATGGGACATATTCAGATCCACTGGCCCAGGCACCTAAAGGGAGCGGCCTCAAGAAGATAACGATGTCCACGTGTCATGTCGAAAGAATCAGGAGAATCACTCTATCATAGGATGGTGCATGTCTACCGTGTTATGTTGGAGAATCTGCACTTTTGGTCATCCTCGGACTTCGTGAAGGCATTTGAACGCTCATGCATCTAAGACAAATCTGCCTGCTGGAAAGAACCCGGGCCTTCCCGTAATGAAGAGCCTCATGATGTTAGTGGAAGCATACATCCCACCAACAGGCAATACAACCTTTAGCCTTCCATAGCGGTTTATTTGAAGCAACAAGAGAAAGCCACCGAGATACAACATCTGCGCGTCCAAAATCGCCAACTCCAACTCCGGCACCATATGCACGACTACGTAATGGTGAAACAACTTCCAAGATATTCCATATCCGGATCGATGGTAACTACATCAATGAGAGACGCTTTGAATTTGTCTCCCGTAGAAGATTTAGTTGCGTTACCAAAGGAGTATGATTTGGGATCGCTTAGCACCGCCTATCTCAAATACAACCATGAACCTAGCGTGACAACATCTATCAAGTCCAAAGCTCTGGATACTCGTTAGGCGGGATTGTCTCCCTCTTCTTTATTTCATGAAGAAACGTCAAGAAAGCCATCGATCCAGATTATCCCTCTAACAATGAGACGATCTCTACCACTATATGAAGACTGCCAAGTTTGTGCCCGTAGATATCACGCCTCTCCCTGCAAGTCTCTTCTGATCACAGGTGCTACCAGGAACTGTTGTTGCTCGTCGATTAATACCATCCAGAGCTTCACCATATCAACGACCATTACGTACAAAAGACCCATCGGGCATACAAGATAGAGCCACGTAGACCACGCTTGGGACTGAGGTTCAACGCTTGAAATTCCTTTTACCGATCGATCAATAACTTCTTCAACACTCTCTCCAGCCTAGCCGCTGGCGCTCCACCCACTAGAAGTTGCTTCAACGCTCTCCTCGGACCTGCTTGCTCCATAAGATGCTTCAACGCTCTTAGCGGGACCCACACCATGTTCGAACATACAAGGTTCGGTTTGGGCCAAAGCAAGCACGCTAGATCCCACGTTCGAGCAAAGGGAAGACCGATGTTGGTTAGCAAGACCGGTGTTAAAAAGGCAAGACAGGTGTTGGTCAAGTAGCAAAAGATGACACTCGAGCAAGCACATAAACTGTACGGGCAAAGAAAGCAAGGCCGGTGTTGATCAAGTCACAAGGCCGCCTTGCCAGTCACGAGGTGGTATTTGGCCAAACAAAACGAGGTCGGTGTTAGTCAAGTCCGCAAAGCGGTGTTGGTCGAGATCGCAAAGGCTAACATCCCATCACGCAAGCAAAGACCGATATCACGTCACGCAAGTAGAGGCGGTATTAGGTCACGTCGGGCCGGTATTGGTCAAGGCCCGATCAACGTCACAAGGCTGGTATTGTGCACGTGAACAAGGCTGGTATTGGGCCACGTTAGCAAACAAGGCCGGTGTGTCGGTCGAAAGCGGCGATGTCCGTCGGGGTTCGTCAAATCGCAATGCCGGTGTTGGTCAAGCGGAAAGTCTGGTGTTGGGGTGAGGCAACAAGTTTGGTAATTGGTCGAAGCAGGCATAGCCGGCCCCAAGCAAAGCAGGCACGCGGAAGCTCCCACTTGATCAGGCACATCCAGCCCCAAATTGGTCGAAGCAGGCACAGTCGGTCCCAAAAAAAGCATGCACGCGGTGGGTCCCATGTTCGAGCAAGGCAGGCATAAAAAGCCCACGTTCGATCAGCGGGCGCATGATGAGTCCCACGATCGAGCGAAGCGGCGCCATGATCCGTTGAGCGGCACATCATTGCACGCTCGAGCGGAACAATCACGAAGAAGGCTCTCGAAGCGAGGGCATAGCAAGGTCGATCGAAGCGGTAAGACCGACATCATGCTGGGGAACGCTACTTTGAACGCCTCTTGAACGTGACATGCTCCAAGGACGGGACGACTCATCTCTCAGTAACATCTAACTTTGTCTCATAAGTTTTATCTGTATATGTCACCATCTAATGCCTACCCCACAATAGTGTAACCATTATGTGATAGGCAGGGGACTTAATGTTGATGGTGGATTTTAGTTCAGGGCTAAAATTGTGAAACCAAATTTATCTTGTTGACATCCCGCAAAGGATGTCCACCGATAAAGTGATGAATACTTCTTCACTTTACTAATTCACCTAGAATGGAGCATGTGGAAACAATCCCAAAGATGTGCAAATTAAATACACAAAATTCCTCCGAGGTTAGAGCATGTAGCAACAATCCCATATACCACTGTGAATTTATAGCATTATTAATTAATGCATGACCAGCCCTTGTATTTCTGTACTCATTCTCTGGTGCGGCATGACGACTGAGTGTTGTTCTCAGCAGAGAAACACGAACCTCCAAGCATTAATAATGAAGCATGTACGAAATACCCGTATAGGATACAACTCTCGGTGTGTTATACTAGCCCAATTGAGAATACATCTCTCGGTGTGTTATACTAGCCCGATTGAGAAAATTTGAATTTGGGTGTCCATATCGATCTAGAAACGATCACGACCATCCAACTGCACCAGCATGATTGGATGGCTTAGATTGAATCCATGACCCCAAGCGGGTATTGGAATATTCCTCACGCCCAGACCCCCGCATGGGCCTCCCCAAAGGGTGGCACGGCTTGCCGAACAGTCCAAGCCAAGGCGTATGGACGAAAACCCTAAATTAGGGTTTGCGGCACATTACATGTGTCGCAAAACAGTCTCAACCATCCATCTTCGCAGGCATAGATGGAGGGTGTAGATGTAGATCCAAAAGGCCCATCGCATATCAACATGTTCATTGTAAGCCCGCCTACACACATGACAGATCGCTATCGTAGGCGTCAAAAATAAATTACACTTTCTTACTACTCAAAATATATAATGAAGCAAGGGCAAGAAAGGATCGTTCCCATAGAGAGGTCTAGGTTGTCAAATTGTTTCGGTATCTTATAAGTAACACGGGGTTTTCGATTTTTATAAACGAAAATAAAATAAAAGCAAAACAATAAAAGTAAACACGAAGTCAAGGATGAGAAAGTATTGGTCATGGATTTCGTTTTCATTCACAAACATGTTTTCAACACAATAACTAGAATTGATATTTTAATCTCAACTTTTATCAAAGGCCCTAGAATACCTTGATCGCAAGTATATCCATAAATCTCCTTATGTCATCAACAAACACATTAAAAGATGCGAATATGAATTCTATCTAAAGGAACAACCTAACGTGTAAAAGCACTAATCAAGTTTAATTCCCTAGATGCATTAGGTTCTACGAAATCAGGCCAATCAAAGCAATCGAACGTGGAAAGCGCACTAATCCGATTTAACAAAGGTTATGGTTCACATATGATCATAAGAATATATCACTACAAACTATAATCATATTTATGCTACTTGCAATCCGAAATTATCACTTTTATGTATAATAACCCTAATCTAGCAATAAAGATGAAAGCAAACTCAATCAATTCGCGACTCGACTAAATAGCATTCAACTCATGTAACAATATTGATGGTGAATCATAAACGATAATATGAGAGAAAACTAATTTATTGAATTAAAACCCATATTTGGAAATCCAACTTATTCCATAACCAAAAGAAAACTCTAGCTCATATTCATGGAGTTCATAACAAGAAGAAAGAGAAAAGACTTCATGGTTTTAAACCCTAGAACAAGAGTAGAGGCAAAAAGATAGATATCCCATATTAGGTAAAAGTCCTCTCTTTTATATGTTTCTCTATTTCCATAAAGGATACTCCTTCCAATATTAGGTCTTCTCAAAATCCATCTCCAAGTGATCCACCAAGCCCATGTGTGAGAAAAACCCATGTAGAAAATATGTCCAAAAATACGTCAGGAAAAGCTGGGATTATGGCGGAAATTGGCGGGAAGGTCATCGGAAACGTCTCGGGTGACCGGCAAAGTCGCGCCGTTCACCGGTCAACGGGTCGAGATGGTCTAGTCCAACTGAGTCGGCTCACCGAGTCAAACCGGGTCAAGATCAAGAGTCGGATCATGGGTCGGACCCAAGTCGGCTATTCATGAGAGCTAATCTTGGGCTGACTTGGTTCAACCTCCTAAGCCATTGCCAGAGCCTAACTTTGTGATGCACCATCCTTGTGCATATCGATTACCTTGCCCGGCCATGATGGCTCACCTTTGCCAATTTGAACTCCACCTACACTTGCCTTGGTGCACATCCTCGACTCACCACTTCTCTCAGCATCTTCTAATCCACCTGAGCCATATCCATCTGAGTCTTGTACTGCAACAGCACAACAGCTATAGCATCACTTGATCCCTGCTACAGCTTTTCTCTGCAATTTCAGCTCATGTCAACCTTGATTCAAGCTCATTCATCTCACATTCCCCAATCAGCTGCTTCACAATCCATCCAATCCATTTCCATCTTTGCACCAACACTAGTCTGCGATACAGCCTCGACAGAGACAATCACAATCACTGTCATCACAACACTACATATCAGGCCATACCAACTTCATAGTTTAAGCTCCCACTTTTTGCCATCTTGAATGAACAAACCCATCACACCTTTTCTTAATATCCACAGTTTGCAACTCTATTCTCGAAACAACCACCACCGCCCGAGTTGCAGATCAGCCATTCTCATCAACCCAACAAACTCCAGCCAATTCTCAACTCCATATGCCATTCATGCTTTGCAATGCCATTATACAACATGGCACCACCGATTGCAACTCAAGTCATTTCGTTCACGGCTCCCAACATCTCCCTGCACTCATCACAGCTCCTTGTACTGCTCTTGCCCTGTATCCTAGACATACATCTAACATTTTCATCTCAGAGACACCACAGATTCAGCTCTCAAATTCATTCCCCTTGGATCTCCATCTGAGCTGCAACTGCAACTCATACTTGCCTCACCATTCCCTGTGTCAGTCACCACCATGATCTAGGTATCAACACTAGAACTCCTTCCCAGTCCAGCAGGAGCCACACCTCCTCCATCTTGTAATCATTCTCAGTGAAAAACACCACACAGACAACACCCTACAACTTCAAATGCACAAAGCATCACAACCCTCTTCTACTCCATTAGTACCAGTCATCACTGGCAACACCTCCTATTTCATCAACCTTGCCTGATTACCAGTTCCACCTGCTATTCCCATTACATCAACTGTAGCTCCTCAAACTTACAGAATCAACACCAATTCACCCACTAGCATCTCAGTTGCAACCTCCATTTTGGCTTCACTCCACGAGACAACGACATCAATCAATTGCACACTTTTTGATAATCACCATAGACAAATTCTACTCCAGCCACCTCCATCAATTCCTCCTTGCATTTACAGCCTTCTTTGTATTCCCATCTACTATTGTTTCACAGGCTCCACCAGAACTTGCTCATACAACAACAACCACCAGCTGTTTCTTCTCAGTTCCAAAAATCCAGCTCAGTCCATCCTTTCGGCATCTCGCTGCTAAATTCAAGTTTCACAATCTCCGCATCTCTCCCTGGCTCAACACGAACAACATCAACTCGCTGCATCACCTCAATTCCACTAACCCATTAACTCAAAACAACCAATTTCTGAAATTCAGGCCAGCTTTGGTTCATGTACCACCTGCACTTCATAGCAACCCAGCTTTAAACCCTGCCAGTTCTAGCATCACCAGTTCAGCTGCACTGCATACTCTCAAGCCAGCAAGTAGCAACAATCCACGCCTAGCACAACCTGCAACCTCCAAGCCTGGTACCAACAATTTGATCACAGACAATACCACTAATTCCTTCATTGCACATATCACCAGCTCCCAGCATCATACTCATCTGTAATCCATCACCGATTCCATCCACTCTTCCTAGCCCCTGCTACTCACATTTGCTTCTCTTTCTCACTGCCATTCCAACTCTACCAGCAGCCCTTTGAATCCACAAGCACTTGGTTCCATTGCATTGCTCGATTACTCACCTCATGTCTCACTTGTCACAACACACACTGGCTTCATCTTTGCCTAGCCATTTCAACAACAGCTTAGCCAATCCACCACCCTTTTCATCTCATTCGAGCAACTAAACAAGCAAGCACGGCTAAAGAACTCATAACAGCACCAGGACTGCACCTGCAATTCAATTCAATTCCTACTTCTTCACCAGATCTGAAACTTGAATCTGCTCATGTCTTCCATCCAATTTAAGTTAAACCCAAGTTTCCCTTGTTATGTTATCAACCTAAAATCACCATCAGTCCCTGCTTAATCTCTTCTTTCATTGTCGAATTTCAAATCCCCCATTTCAAACCCTAGATGTCATCAAACACCCATCTCTAACTTGTTCTTCTTGATTGATTCTTGATCTCAAATCCCATTTCTGTGTTCATCATCTCTCTCAGCAATGGAGACTCATACCCTCCATTATATCTTCTTCTTGATTCCTCTTGAATTTCATCATCTCCTCACCCATTTCTCTCAATTGGAGACCCATGCTTCAAACCCTAGTTTCGATTTCTAATCCTTGAACAAAACAACGATTCCCTCATGGCAACAGACCACCATCTTCCTTCTCCGCCCTTACAATCTCTAGTTATTCCTCTCGATTCCAGTTTCTTCATATGAAGCGCCCGATTCTTACTCTCGAGTTTGAACCAAAATTGAGAGAAATGACCCGAGAGTCTCGACCCTAAGGTTTTGGTAGAACGAAAATTGATGCGGGCACCGGATGATGGATACGGGCTCCCAGATGGCAGCCCATTAGCTCTCCTTTGAACCGGGCTAGCGACCCCTTATCGTTGACTTGACTCCATAGCACTCGCCGTCGAACGCTTCCGCCCTCCTTGCTCCTTTTCGCTCCACTGCACGTTTTCTCCTTCTTTTGCTCATAATGGCTCCATTGCACCTAGTAGACTCAAAATCCAACGTAAAATACATAATTTACAAGAAAAATAGCAAAGAAAGCATAAGCAATAGATATAAAATTAGGCATTTTAGCCACCTATCAGATTCCCCCACACTTAGACTTTTGCTGGTCCTCGAGCAAATCAAACAAAACAATTCCAAAAGATACATACAACTCCGGTATTAAATCGAGGCTACGGTCACTTTTAGCATAAATAACAAGCCTTTAAACCACTAGGTGTCCCTAATGGACGAGTTTTAGTCTCGTGAGGGTTTACTAGAGATATATCCACAAAACCTATTTTTCCAACTTACTAGTTCTCCGTAATGATAGCATCCAAGCGCTAAGAAGACATAGAAATTCTGCACACTAGTCATTAGAAGTTAGACACATAAATGAACACAATCTCATTCTTAAAAGTTGAGAGAGAAATAACCATCCCTTCTCGAAAGAAATTCGGGTTGGAGTGATCAAAAGTCTAAACTCTGCCTCACAAGAAAGGGTTTTATGAATTTGCTCTCAATAATAAACACTCTTTATGGGTCACACATGTGTCCGGGTAGGAATGAAGAGAGAATCTGCGACACGTTGAATGGTAGGGCGCAAAACCCTCCGAAATATTTTGAAAACCCACATCTTTTATAATTTTTGAAAACCCATTTTTACGATCTCTAAGAAAAGGAAATCAACCACTTAACTTGAAGGTGGGAATATGCTTACTTACCTCGTTATCCGTTCGGCGTGCAGCTAGCACCACTCTCACAGCATCCATAGAAACGTCTTCGGTCTTCTATCGGTGTCTTCATCTTCGTCTTCGGTCTTCAACTCTTGATGATAACTCTTAAGCTTCGTAGAATCTTGACAATATGATTCTTTCCCTCAAATTCCTTGTCGCTTGAAACTTCATTATAGATATTCCTTCTTTCCATTGGCTTTATTGAAAGAATACAAAAATAAAAACGAACTATACAAACCCAAAATATAATATTTTTTTTTCTTTTTTCAGAATAAGAAATAAAACAAATACAAAATAAAAATAAAACAAAATAATAAAAACTATTAACAAACCTAACAATTTTCTCTTGTCTTTTTTCTTTCTTTTTTTTCTTTTTTTTTTCTTTTTTTTTGTTTGAGACAAGAGAAAGTAAAATACAAATAAGATAAAAATGTAAGTACAAAGGCCATGGTGTAAGTACTTTACCGCTTGATTCTTCACAACTTTTATGTCTTGATATCATAAACTTCTCGAACTCTCATCTTTGATAATTTACACTCTTGTACAATAGTCTTCAACTTATAAAAATTCTGCTCCTTGTTTTGTTGCTTGTAAACCATGAACGTGTTCAACTTTCCTTCAAATTTGTGATGCTCCTCTTGTTGATGATGATGGAGTTTCTATGGACCTGTTGGTGTAGAGAGAGATAAGGTGGATGGTGCTAACTGCGAACAAGATTACAAGTTGTATGTAAGTTAGCAATTCGATGTCACCATCATGATTGATAAAAATAGCACTCAAGAGATCAAAATAGTGCTTCTATGGTGGGAAGTTGGGCAGCTCACCATTCTGCCCGGAATTTACGTACGGTGACACACACTCTAAAAGCACATATTTAGGCAGTACAAAGAATTGAAGGTCGGTGCCTCACATTATGTAACATGGTAGTCTCCACTATAGGGGACCACTACTCTAATACCGAATTCAATCTGCACCTTATTTTACACCGGCATGATTAAATCCAACTTTAACTCTCATACAAGTAAGAAACCCGATCATGTTCTCTGTCATCTCTAAGTTCGGTAACTCTTATGAGATTCTCGATGTAATCTTAGCGACATGTATACTATGTGACTCTAAACTAACTACAAGTTGGAGTTTTATTCAAATATATACAAAAAAATTGAAAATTTTGACTCAAAAAGGCTAAAAACTCTATATGCAAAAGACTCCCCCACACTTAAACTTCACATTGTCCTCAATGTAAAACCGAAAATTCTGAATTTTGACGTAACAGCAGATAAAACGCAAAAACTGTACAAATTGGTAAGGAATTTGGAAAAACTGCATTTCACAAAAGTTGTTCATCTACGTGTTTTCTACAAAGTGTCAAAAGTGCACAGTGTTTCGATAAACGGTCTGACAGTTATGATCTCTGGACTGAACTACGTGCAGTCTGAATTTTTCTGACGAAAAGGTATTCATCATAATTCTCTTCTAAGATAGATTCCGGACGCAATAAAATTAAACATGGGGATGCAAATATGAGATGAAAACTATAAAAATAAATAAATAAAAGTGTTTAAGATACAAAACCTATGGGTTGCCTCCCATTTAGCGCTTGGTTTAAAGTCGTCAGCCCGACTCTTTTGTTATCGTCCATATACCAACAATCTGAAAAGTTGGGGATCCTTCCATGTAACCTGTTTTGCAAACACTAACTTCACACAAATATTAGTACAATAAAGCAAAAGTGAAGTTATGAACCGATAAAAGCTTCCCCCACACTTATTCTTGTCCACACTTGGGAGTGTATAAAGAATATAAACGTCGGGTACTTCCACGGTTTCTTGGTCCAAAACCTGCATAATATGAGAATCAAGTATCTCTAATGGAGGATAACGAGAAACAAAGTCATTCAACAATATTCTCGAAGCACATACATTCAAACCAATAAGAGGTAAAGGAGAAGAAACAATAGGCAAAGGGTTAGACAAACCTTGCACAATCCCTTGAATCACGGAATCCTCTTCATCCTTGAAAAACTCAAGTGAATTATTCACCTCTTTTATATCATGGTCCTCTATCAAACCTTGCAACCATTCTTCGTCCGTTTCTGCCATAACCAAAGTCTCAACATAAACATCATCATTATAATCACTTGCAAGCTCAATTGGGTCTTCCACAATATTGGTCAAAACGGTCTCATTCTCAACACACTCATTTTTGTTGTAAGGCACATACTCTTTTGCGGATCCAAATTTTATTATAAGAAACTTTTTAGAACACTCGAAAATGCATCATCCTCAAGCTCCACCCTTTGAATAGGCTCTTGATCATTATTAAGATCAATGCTTGAGTAATCTACACAAGTGTCGACATATTCCTCTTCGTCTTCATCTTGATCCCAAAAAGACTCCATTGTACACTCCTCGGGGATGTCACCATGAGTTGTTTCAAGCAATGTATCATAATCACCGTCACTTTCATAGTCAACATAAGATTGGTCCTCGCTGAATTTAGTGTTGCTAATCTCGAACTCATCCTTTTGAATAGGTGAATGATCATTATTACGATCAAGAGTTGAGTTAACTACACAATTATCAACGAAAGTGCCCAAGGATTGGCCTTTTTCAACATTAGCATCAATCAAATATTCATCACAAACCATATGCACATTAGAATTATCCATATCTTCCTTGCATTGATCAATGCCTCTTCGCAGCCTAGCAATACCTTCACGAAGTTCTTGGAGTTGCTCGTTTGTAGTCTCTTTTGCTTTTTGAAATTCCTCTTGTAAAAAGTTGGAAACATTGTCTATAAAGTTAGAGACTTTTTGTTCACAAACATAAGAATCCTCCCATCCTTGTGGTTGTTCACACACATACCCGCCATAAGGTTGTTGAGGAAAACCATAAGGTTCCATGGAATATTGGTCATCACCAATGAATTGGTTTTGATTATACCCACAGGAATTGGTAGTTGTCATATTGTTGAGGTTGTTGAAAACCGCATCCGTTGTTCCAATATACTCCGTCCATAGAAATTGGTACCTGAAACAAGAGTTCTCAAAACTATGTCAAAAACCAGAAAATAAGAAAAATTAAAACAAAAACTAAAAACAAAAATAAGAAACCAAAAACAAGTGACAACCGCTGCCTCCCCGACAGCAACGAGCAAAATTTGATCATTATCGTAGCGTCAAAAATAAATTACACTTTCTTACTACTCAAAATATATAATGAAGCAAGGGCAAGAAAGGATCGTTCCCACAGAGAGGTCTAGGTTGTCAAATTGTTTCGGTATCTTATAAGTAACACAGGGTTTTCTGATTTTTATAAACGAAAATAAAATAAAAGCAAAACAATAAAAAGTAAAAACGCAAGTCAAGGATGAGAAAGTATTGGTCATGGATTTTGTTTTCATTCACAAACATGTTTTCAACACAATAACTAGAATTGATATTTTAATCTCAACTTTTATCAAAGGCCCTAGAATACCTTGATCGCAAGTATATCCCGCAAATCTCCTTATGTCATCAACAAACACATTAAAAGATGCGAATATGAATTCTATCTAAAGGAACAACCTAACGTGTAAAAGCACTAATCAAGTTTAACTCCCTAGATGCATTAGGTTCTATGAAATCAGGCCAATCAAAGCAATCGAACGTGGAAAGCGCACTAATCCGATTTAACAAAGGTTATGGTTCACATATGGTCATAAGAATATATCACTACAAACTATAATCATATTTATGCTACTTGCAATCCGGAATTATCACTTTTGCGTATAATAACCCTAATCTAGCAATAAAGATGAAAGCAAACTCAATCAATTCGCGACTCGACTAAATAGCATTCAACTCATGTAACAATATTGATGGTGAATCATAAACGATAATATGAGAGAAAACTAATTTATTGAATTAAAACCCATATTTGGAAATCCAACTTATTCCATAACCTAAAGAAAACTCTAGCTCATATTCATGGAGTTCATAACAAGAAGAAAGAGAAAAGACTTCATGGTTCTAAACCCTAGAACAAGAGTAGAGGCAAAAAGATAGATATCCCATATTAGGTAAAAGTCCTCTCTTTTATATGTTTCTCTATTTCCATAAAGGATACTCCTTCCAATATTAGGTCTTCTCAAAATCCATCTCCAAGTGATCCACCAAGCCCATGTGTGAGAAAAACCCATGTAGAAAATATGTCCAAAAATACGTCGCCGGAAAACTGGGATTATGGCCGGAAATTGGCCGGAAGGGTCGTCGGAAAACGTCTCAGGTGACCGGCAAAGTCCGCCCGTTCACCGGTCAACGGGTCGAATCGGTCTAGTCAACTGAGTCAGCTCACTGAGTCAAACCGGGTCAAGATCAAGAGTCAGATCATGGGTCAGACCCAAGTCAGCTATTCATGAGAGCTAACTGGGCTGACTTGGTTCAACCTCCTAAGCCATTGCACAGGCCTAACTTTGTGATGCACCATCCTTGTGCATATCCAATGCACTGCCAGCCATGATGGCTCTGCTTGCCAATTTGAACTCCACCTACACTTGCCTTCATCTGCACATCCCTGCAGCTCACCACTTCTCTCAGCATCTTCTAATCCACCTGAGCCATATCCATCTGAGTCTTGTACTGCAACAGCACAACAGCTATAGCATCACTTGATCCCTGCTACAACTTTCCTCTGCAATTTCAGCTCATGTCAGCTTCAGTTCAAGCTCATTCATCTCCCATATTACACCTTAGAATGCAGTTCACAATCCATCAAGCCATTTCCATCTTTGCACCAACACTGAGTCTGCTGACACAGCCTCGGCCAGAGACAATCACAATACTGTCATCACAACACTACATCTCAGGCCATACCATCTTCACAGTTTAAGCTCCACTTTTTTCCATCTTGAATGAACAAACCCATCACCTGCACTGCTTAATATCACGGTCTGCAACTCTTATTCTGGAAACAACCACCACTGCTGGAGTTGTGGCTCAGCCATTCTCATCAACACAACAAACTCTAGCCAATTCTCAACTCCATATGCCATTCATGCGCCTGCAATGCCATTATACAACATGGCACCACTGACTGACTCAAGTCATTTTCGTTCACAGCTCAACATCTCCTGCACTCATCATGACTCCTTGTCTTGCTCTTGCCACAGTATCCTAGACATACATCTAACATTTTCATCTCCCGAGAGACACCACAGATTCAGCTCTCAAATTCATTCCCCTTGGATCTCCATCTGAGCTGCAACTGAAACTCATACTTGCCTCACCATTCCCTGTGTCAGTCACCACCATGATCTAGGTATCAACACTAGAACTCCTTCCCAGTCCAGCAGCAGCCACACCTCCTCCATCTTGTAATCATTCTCAGTGAAAAATACCACACAGACAACACCCTGCAACTTCAAATGCAATAGCATCACAACCCTCTTCTACTCCATTAGTACCAGTCATCAGTGGCAACACCTCCTATTTCATCAACCTTGCCTGATACCAGTTCCACCTGCTATTCCCATTACATCAACTGTAGCTCCTCAAACTTGCAGAATCAAAACCAATTCACCCACTGGCATCTCAGTTGCAACCTCCATTTTGGCTTCAACTCCACCTGAGACAACAACATCAATCCAATTGCCTGCACCTGATAATCACCATAAACAAATTCAACTCCAGCCACCTCCATCACTTCCTCCTTGCATTTACAGCCTTCTTTGTATTCCCATCTACTATTGCTTCACAGGCTCCACCAGAACTTGCTCATACAACAGCAACCACCAGCTGTTTCTTCTCAGTTCCAAAAATCCAGCTCAGTCCATCCTTTCGGCATCTCGCTGCTAAATTCAAGTTTCACAATCTCCGCATCTCTCCCTGGCTCAACACGAACAATATCAACTCGCTGCATCACCTCAATTCCACTAACCCATTAACTCGAACAACCATTTAAAATTGAGGCGGCTTTGGTTCATGTACCACATGCACTTCATAGCAACCCGACTTTAAACCACCCGGTTCTAGCATCACCAGTTCAGCTGCACTTGCATACTCTCAAGCCAGCAAGTAGCAACAATCACGCCTAGCACAACTTTTGCAACCTCCAAGCACTGGTACCAACAATTTGATCACGAGACAATACCACTAATTCCTTCATTGCACATATCACCGGCTCCCAGCATCATACACATCGTAATCCATTCCGATTCCATCCCTCTTCCTAGCCCCTGCTCTCATTTGCTTCTCTTTCTCACTGCCATTCCAACTCTACCAACACCCTTTGAATCCACAAGCACTTGATTCCATTGCATTGCTCGTTACTCACCTCATGTCTCACTTGTCACACACACACAAGCTTCATCTTTGCCTAGCCATTTCAACACAACCCGACTTAGCCATCCACCACCCTTTTCATCTCATTCGAGGCAACTAAACAAGCACCATTAAAGAACTCATAATTGACACAGAATTGCACTTTTGCAATTCAATTCAATTCCCCTCTTCTTCACGGATCTGAAACTTGAATCTGCTCATGTCTTCCATCAATTCAAGCTAAACCCAAGTTTCCTTGTTATGTTATCAACCTAAAATCACCATCAGTCCTGCTTAATCTCTTCTTTTATTGTCAATTTCAAATCCCCATTTCAAACCCTAGATGTCATCGAGAAACACCCATCTCTAACTTGTTCTTCTTGATTGATTCTTGATCTCAAATCCCATTTTGTGTTCATCATCTCTCTCAACAATGAGACTCATACCCTCCATTATATCTTCTTCTTGATTCCTCTTAAATTTCATCATCTCCTCACTGATTTCTCTCAATTGACAGACCCATGCTTCAAACCCCTAGTTTCGATTTCTAATCCTTGAGCAGAAACAACGATTCCCTCATGTGCATGCAGAACCACCATCTTCCTTCTCATGCCCTTACAATCTCTGTTCTTCCTCTCGATTCGGTTTCTTCATATGAAGCGCCACAGTTCTTACTCTGCGAGTTTGAACCAAAATTGAGAGAAATGACTCGAAGAGTCTCGACTGAGGTTTTGGTAAGAACGAAAATTGATGCGGGCACCCGATGGATACGGGCTACTGATGGCAGCCCATTAGCTCTCCCTTTGAACCGGGCTAGCAGCCCCTTATCGTTGACTTGACTCACGATAGCACTCGCCGTCATTTAACGCTTAGCCCTCCTTGCTCCTTTTCGCTCCTTCGCACGTTTTTCTCCTTCTTTTGCTCATAATGGGTCCATTGCACCTAGTAGACTCAAAATCCAACGTAAAATACATAATTTACAAGAAAAATAGCAAAGAAAGCATAAACAATAGATATAAAATTAGGCGTTTTAGCCACCTATCAATGACCGATCGGTCAGGACCAACCATGGCTGGTCGTTTCGGATACGTCGCCAAAGTGGGCATCTTGCTGGTGACAAAACCTAATTAGGGTTTGTATTGATCGAAATGTCACTTGCTTTTTCTGATCGAATTGAGGGTTTATGAGTCATTGAAAGCTGGTCCGGTGAGCATCAACATGATCACCGTGGACCCATCTATCTCCATACCCAATCGGCCAAGGCATACCATGCCCGGTCATTTCCAATCGCACGCCCAAACTAGCGTGGTCATTTTCCCAATCATGGCCCATCTCGACCACTTAACCCGGCGTAGGGCGGGTTGGTGGCAGATCACGTTCCTATGGGAAAGTAAGGTATTGGCATGAACACCAGCCTGCCACCTACACGGCCCGAACCAATCGGTAGGGACAGGGCCAAGCTTGGTCGTCCACGAAACATGCTTTGAAGAAGGCATGACGTGCGGCATTTGCGGTGCAAACTTCCGTTGTAAATCAATCCTGCAGACGCTCCTCTTTGCTTAGGAAAAATTGAGCGGTCCAGATCACACTTTCCACGGGACAATGAGGTATGGGCATGTATACTGCATGCGATCTACACGCATGCCCGATCGGCCATGCCAAAATCATGTCCCAAGCTTGGATTAAACCCAGGCGAAAAGTGAGTGCTTGCGCACCTCTTCTAAAAACCTAATTCCACTAACGATCATGAGATGAGTGTCTCAGATCATCTCGCGTCCAAATTCACCCCGGCTTGTTATACATTCCCGTCAGGGTTAATTATCGGTGAGGCTTCACGAAGATAACTACTCGTCACTCTACCACACCATGTGGTTGGCGAGGAGGACTTGCTTCACGCAACCTCCAAACCATCACATGAAGTAAAGTTTTGGACATGAGGCTATTTTGAGACGCTCAAACAGGGATGCTTCATGCCTTATTTGAATATACTCGATGCACCTGCATAGAATACACACAATAATTCACAAATATCGACTTCTAAATAACTTAGTCATTTAATCTAGCATTACATGCTGCTTTACGTGGGTCCCACGATCCACACACTCAGACATCAATCATGTCACAAGCGGGGATACATCTTGGGGTATTGGTCTGGCGGTTTCGGGCGTGCGAGCGCACAACGCGTCATCACAAGAACGTGTGCGGAAGTCATGGATGACTGGTGATGATGGGAGAAGTGGGAAAGACTGGTCGTGTGACACTAACACACGACTCCACTACTCCATCACTCCACTTTCTCCACTTCCCACGAGATACGAGGGTTATCTTAAAGACTTGTATAAATAGGTTCTCCTCCCTATTTTCCAAAGGAAGAACAAGGCAAGACAAGACAACAGAGGCAAGTGTTGATACAATCGTATTCAAACACCGGAACTGATAGCTTACATCCTTCAAGCCAGTTCAGCTTTCTGATACAAGTCATACATAGCCAACACCTTCACAATCTCAACACCTTCTTCCACTTCCTCCCTAAAATCAACCCGTCTCCTTCACTTTGTGACCGAAACAAGTCTGGAACGACCATTTCTTTGTTTAGGCCGGATTTGCACAGATTGATTTCTCGAAATAGTTTTCACCCATAAACACTAGCATAGTGGTTAATTTGCTTGAACTAGTATTGAACTTTTTCAAGTCATCTTCCAACATCTTGATTTTATCAAAAGCAGCAGCTAAATCATCTTCAAGGCGTTTTTCTCGAGCGAGAAAAGCGTTTTCTCTGTCATCATAACTTGCTTGTTGAGAGTTAATCCTTCCTTCAATTTCTGCAAGTTTCTTTTCCAACTAGAAGTATTGTTGATATACATGATCACATTCAAGTGACTTTCTACTCAGGTTTTCCTTAATATCTTTGAGGACCGATTCGCAAGAGCGATTTCGACCATAAAGACCTCCATAAATCCTTTTCAATTTCTTGTTTTTCTCGAAGCGGAGAGAGTGAAAGAGGTGTGACATGAGAAGTTGTGATTTTCTTCATTTTCCACTTAATCCAAAAACTTAACATACTCGAGACTTCCTCATCAACATCTCTATCAATATAAGATCACCTTCCTTGAAAAGTTCATCCAACTATTCTTAGGAGTATTTCCTAATCAATGATTTTACATCAAGAGAATGTTTAGATATTGACTTAGATGTGAGCCAGGTTCTCTCTGTGAATCAATCTTTGAGAATCATCTGTAATTTACGACTGGTGTGTTATTAGAGATAGACTCGTCCATAATCGAGATCCTACAAACACAGACTTATGAGGTCTTAAAAGTGTTTGCCTGCTCTGATACCAATTGAAAAAGCGGGGGTACAACAACCACACCCAATATTTAACTTAGCAATCTGTATGGACAAACTCCAATATACTTTCTAGAGAATCAACTAGACAGTCAGACTCAATCTAGACAAAAATTATATCAAAGAGTTTTTATCTCAATCTCTCGATTTGATATATACTCAAGCAAATAGAAATCTGTGAGTCTTTATCAAATACTAGAGAGATAACTTGGATGGTATCAAAGACCAATATCCAAGTCTCAATCAATTTAAATCAACAACTAAAAGGTCGGATATTCTAATTGATTGAACATAGCACAACTTTGTGATATTTCAATTATATAAACAAATATAATGCGAAAATAGAAATAACCACCAAAGCTTAATTTTGTTAACGAGGAAACGCCGTCGAGAAAACCCCGGGACCTTGTCCAGTTGAACCAACATTGTATTAAGCGCTCGGACACTATCCTACTCCAAATGCTTGATGCAGGTTGTAGTTGAACCCCAACCAATCTCACACTGATCCAAGGTACAGTTATGCTCCTACGTCTCTGATCCCAGCATGATGCTACGTACTTGATTCCCTTAACTCATCTCACCCACAACTAAGAGTTGCTATGATACGTGTCGTAACCACAACAAATTAATTAAGATATTTCCCACTAATTACCTGGTAATATATCGGTAGTAAGAGATCATTCCCACATAGAGCTGTGTAATTGATAGGTTATTTAGATAGCGAAACAAAATAAAAGACAAGAGGGGGGATTGTTTTAAAGTAAAAGAATAACAAATGAAAGAAAGATGATCAAGGAATCCTTGACTCATTACCAAGCGATAAATGGATTAGTATACTTATCTACCTTTGTAAGAACCATTCATCACCAAAGTAGGAAGCATTTATCGCGATGCTATCCTCAAAGTCCCTTGTGTAATCGGATACCGAAGCGCTTCGCATATCAAGTTCTATCAATCAAACCACCAAGTAGTAGCGCACTCAAGGTGTAACTCAGAGGAAGCTTTAAGTTATGTGAACTTAGGTTGATCCCAGTAGTTAAACTCTTAGAACAAGGTCTACTTACTAGTGTTGTCTTCACACACGATTGTTCCACGGAATCCCTCTACGAGGTGTCACGTTCTCTACTTGTGTAAGGATTATTCAACAATTACACGGATATCCTAACCCGTTACTAGCAATAGAATGATCAATAGATTAATCCAATTGTACACTTGAACAATCTAGAAATCAATCATAAACCCTAATTATAGTGAAAACAAACGATAAGATGATAAAACTCCGAATAGATTTATATAACTAATAAAGCTTCACGCTAGCACATTGAATTCATCCTCAATCAACAAAAGTTTAGCTCCTCATGATTACACCGTCTCTCGGTTTCCCCCTAAAGGGGTAAACCCTAGAATATTTTATGAAGAACAAAAGTATAATATGAGATGTTGAGCTCTTATAATTGTTGTGGAAGTCCTCTTATATAGTTTTCATGAGATCTAGGTACTAGAATCCATCCGGGACCAAGTTTCCTTGATTTGAAAGTCAAAATACGTCAAAAGTGACCCCATGGGTTTGTCTCAATCGGCATTTTCGAATACCCCAAAGCAACGCCGAAAGTTGGGGTCAAAAATACACCCTTTCTGCCTGAAATATGGTCACTTTTTGTATTGCTTTAGCAATGCCGAAAGTTGTGCTGTAGATCGTCGTTTTTCGTCTCGACTGTTTTGGCCTTAACATCTTCGTCCGAACTCGGAATGACCTCATTCTTTCGTCGTTCTCTTCATAATTAAATTCTATTTAAGATGGTGATAAGAAATCCCGAATTTGTACGAGTTAAACTCGGTCTTCTAGTCCTTCTTATGTTTTCGACCTTCTTTGCTCCTTTTCGTCGCACTTCTTCCGCTTCTTTCGGCTTTAGACACTTGGATCTTTGGAAAATTTACTTTATAGCTCTTTTGTAGCCCTTTTCACTCTTCTTAGGATGATTCACCTGATATGACACATAAACTAGAAAATAATCATTATAACAAGTAATATGCAAGAATTATAGCTAAAACAAGTATGGAATTGACATTCTAAACATGTAAATTAAGCACTTATCAAATTCCCCCACACTTAGCTTTTGCTAGTCCTGGAGAAAATTTCCTAAAGTACAACAAATCCATGTCGTAGAGGATACGGTTGCACTTAGCATGTACAACAGGCCTTTAAACCCCTAGGTGTCTTTAGTGGACGAGTTATAGTCTCCTGAGGGCTTACGAGAGGTATACCCACAAAACCTATTCTAACTTCAAAGCGTTCCAGCTTCCCAAGCATCCAAAGATCTATGAGGACACAGAGTGACCAATAAGCATTTCGCCTCGACTTCTGCCTCGCTTAAAAGGATTTTATGATAATTGCACTCAAAAAGACAGCTTTTTTGATATCACATGTGTGCAGGTAGGAATGAAGAGAGAATCCTACACACGTTTGAATGGTGGGAAGGAAACCTTCTGAATTATTTCTGGAGACCCCACAAGATCGTGGGAAATAAAAGATATTTTCTGCTGATCTCTAAGAAAGGAAATCAACCATTTGCGAGGATGAGAGCACTTACCACCTTCACATCTGATTGCAATGATGAAAGCACCACTCTCACAGCATCTAATAGAAACGCCTTCCTTCGGATCGTCTTCTTCATCTTCTTCTTCGTCTTCGGTCTTCAACTGTTGATGATAAATTCTTGAATTTCATAGAACTCTAACAATTTGTAACTCTTTCTCTTCAATTTCCTTATAAATTTTTCTTCCCCATAGCCTTATTGAACAAATAACAACCTAAATGCAAAAATATTTTTTTGAAGAACTCACAACTAAATCAATAAAAATGAAATAAAATTAACATGACCATGAAAGAAGTATTTTACCACTTGAATCTTCACAACTTGTATTGTCTTCGTATCATAAACTTCAATAACTCTCATCTTTTGATTTTCTTCGCTCTTGTAAATAAGTCTTCAACATATATATAAAAATCTGCTCATTGTATGTTGCTTTACTTGGATATGATTTTTTTTTTTTTTTTTTTTTTTTGCTTGTAAACCTCAAACATCTTCAACTTTCCTTGTAGATTTTGATGTCATTCCCTTGTTGATGATGATGTGTTTCTATGGACCTGTTGTTGGCGAGAAAGAGAATGGTGCTAACTACAAATCAAACTACAAGAAGGTGGTTTTCATCTATAGACGTCACCCTCATGATTGACAAAATTAGTACTCAAGAGATCAAAAATAGTCTTTTGAAAATGGTGTGAAGTTGGGTAGCTCACCATTATACTCCTAATTAACGTGCGGTGACACACACTCAAATGAAAGCTCTTTAGTCATCTGACAAAGAAAATGTTTGATGCAGTGCCTCTGTTGATTTGAAAATAGGTAGTCTCCACTAATGATTGATCAACAACTCTAATAATGCATTTCTCCCTGCTTCTAATTTGCATCACCAGCATGATTAAATCCATTATTCAACACTCTAACAAGTAGGAAATCCAATGTAGTTCCCTAACACTTCCAAGTTCAGTTATGTCGTTCAGAATTCTCTATGTAAACATACCTAGAAATATGCTAGTGACTCTAAAATCTCTACAAGTTGGAGGTTTTATGCAAAATTTTTGAAAAAATCTATATGAAAAATATCCAAACACTCCCCTACACTTAAACTTTACATTGTCCTCAATGTAATTGACTCGTCCTAAGTAAAATCAAGGTGGGAAATCCTAATATAATATGCAAAATAATAAAACTAAAAACAAAAAGGATAGAAAATACAAAACCTATGGGTTGCCTCCCATGCAGCGCTTAGTTTAATGTCCTCAGCCTGACCCTCTAGTAGTCCATCCAGACAATAATCTGCAATTCAGAATACTTGACTTCATGGAAATATTAGCACAAGATATAAATATTGAAGCTATCACTTTATTGAAGTTTCCCCCTGTTGATGGTGGTTTTTAGACAAAGGGTAAAATCGTAAAACCCCGAATAACCTAATGTCACCGGAGACACATTTATTAGAACATTCAATGCATGTAGTCAAGTAATTAATAGGGGAGTATTTTTCAAATTAGGGTTACAAGAGACAAAACCCTAATTCCCTCTATGCTAATAACAAATCATGCCCGACCTTTTAGCTAAGCCAATGCGCGCCATGTAAACGACTACGACTTGGCCTATCTATGCTAGTCACACCAAACGCGCCAAAGCATGCCAACCATGCTAGCCGCACCTCAAGTGCCAATGGCAAATCATGCCAGCCACACTTATCCCAAGCTAAGCATACGCCAAACGATGCACTCGCCTAACTATGGATCCACGCCTTGACCAAACATCATTGCCTTGGCCCTACTTGCACCTCTATGCCAATGGCAAATCATGCACCACACCAAACACGCCAAAGCATGCCAACCATGCTAGCCGCACCTCCGTACAACGGGCAAATCATGCCAGCCACACTTAGCCCAAGCTAGCCACGCCATGCCAAACGCACTCTTGCCTTGGCCCTAAGCTACGCTAGTCACACCACGCCAAGCCAAACATCCTTGCCTTGGCCCCTGCCGAACCTCTATGCCAATGGCAAATCATGCCAGCCACACCAAATGCTGCCATGCCAACCATGCTAGTCGCATCTTCCGTGCCAATGGCAAATCATGCCAACCACACCTTTCCCAAGCTAGACGCGCCATGCCAAACACACTCTTCCTTGGCCCTAGCTACGCCGGTCACGCCACGCTAAGCCAAACACCCTTACCTTGGCCTAATAGCGCCATCTTTAAAGTAGCGCCCATCTTCTAGGCTTGCAAACCATGCAGCCCTAGAGCCAAATTGGCCACGCATGCCATTGGCACATGCCAACACGCCTACATTGGTAGCTTTCTCACCGGGGTGGCTCCTAATGGCCGAAAGCATGCCATTGGCACATGCCAACACGCTTTCGCTGGTAGCTTTTCCTGCCGGCGCCGACCTAAATTGGCCACGCATGCCATTGGCACATGCCAACACGCTCATTTGTTGCAGCTTTTCCTACCGGTGCCGACTCAAATTGGCCACACATGCCATTGGCACATGCCCGGTAACACGTCATTGGTAGCTTTTCCTACGGTAGCGACCCAAATTGGCTACGCATGCCATTGGCACATGCCCGACACGCTCGGCCGGTAGCTTTTCCAGGGTAGCGACCCAAATTGGTCACAGCATGCCATTGGCACATGCCAACACGCCTTTCATTGATGACACTACCTACCAGTAGCGACCTAAATTGGCCACGCATGCCATTGGCACATGCTAATATCATTTCGTGGTAGCTTTTCCTACTGTGCGTGATCTAAATTGGCTACGCATGCCATTGGCACATGCCAACACGCTCACGGTAGCTTTTCCTACTGTGGTGCGACCCAAATTGGCTACGCATGCCATTGGCACATGCCAACACGCTCATTTGGTAGCTTTTCCCTCCGGTATGACCAAATTGGCTACGCATGCCGTTGGCACATGCCAACACCGCACTCGGCAGTAGCTTTCCTACCGGTATGCATCTAAATTGGCCGTATACCATTGTACATGCCAACACGCTCATTGGTAGCTTTTCCCTACTGGGCGCTACCCAAATTGGCCACGCATGCCATTGGCACATGCCAACACGCTCATCTGGTAGCTTTTCTGCAATGTCGTGACCGAAGTTGGCCACGCTTGCCATTGGCACATGCCAACATGCATCGCTCAGTAGCTTTTCTTACGGGATATAGCCCTAATGGCCGCCTTGCACTACATTGGCACTTGCCATACCGCCTGCGACTCTGGCATTGCCACTTACACTCAACGTACAAGCATTCCGCACATGCCACACACGCCACTCGCCGACTCGGCATTGCCACTTGCACTCAAGATGCAACCAACACTAAGGCATCAACACAAACTAAAGGATGCTTTCTGTGGTTTTGGTTTGTCATCAAGACATGCGAGCGTACACTACGCTCACATTAAAAGCGTGAATAGGAATAAAGCGGTCAAATAAATGAGGAATAATGGTGAAAACATTTTCACCCCATAAACACCTTGCGGTTACCACCTCATCCCATTATTTCACCCTTTACTCTCTTCCTTTATGAGGCCGAGTGTGCATTTCGGCTCGACTTGTATAAATAGGTCTTACCTATTTCCACCGGACAACGAGTCTCGGTCGGAGAAAAAATACAACACTCTCGGAAAAGGAAACTTTGCAAAGCTCTCCAAAAAGCTTTCATCTCTTGCAATCTTCCGAGCTTTCCTTTCTGATACAAGTCAAACACTACTCTCCCGAATATTCAGTCTCAACACCTTTCTTTGCTTCCCTCCCCAAATCAACCCTTCTCCTCCACTTTGTGACCGACAAGTATGGAACGGCCATTTCTTTGTTTAGGCCGGACTTGTGCAGTTGATCTCTCAATCTAGAAAGTGCTCACGTGCAACACATTTGTTTAGGGTTTAAACCGTTTCTCACTCACCTACCAAAATCGGTGGAACGATTTTTACCATAAACAATTGTGACCACGGTAAGGAGGTTCGATCTTTCGGTTACAATGTCAATTTTCAACGGTGATCTCATTCTTCGACCCCAGGATATCAAGATGGTAGAGGAAGGCGTCACTCGACTCGGCTGCCCGGAAGACTCGATTATCGATCATGACGCGACAAGGGATGAGGGACGGGGACTTTCCCTTGATGTTCCCGAGAGGATAGAAGTAGGCAGTCCGCCCAGGGATCAATGGATCGGTTATCGGACAACTCGAACGACCGGGGACTTTCCACGACGGTGTTCCCGGGAGATAGAAGTAAACAATCATTCGAGATCAATGGATCGGTTATCGGGCGGCTCGATAACGACCAGACTTTCCACAGTTCCCAAAGGATAGAAATAGGCAGTCAGCCCAAGGATCAATGGCTGGTTGTCGATGACTCGATAACGACCGGGACTTTCCACGGTGTTTCCCATAAAACTCGGTTGTGCACCGGAAGGTTTTCTTTTCATCAAGAGACCTAAAAAAACCAAGTAAGTCCTACCTAGACAAGATACATGGTTTGCTCTTTCAAGTTTTCAGAATGATAAAACCAATAAACATGTTATGTTTCACCCCATGTCATCTACCAAACACAAGGTTCCATGGTTTTCTGGGATGCTTGCAACACTTTCAATCATAACCAAGACAACATCATTTCCAAATACAATTCATTCCAAGAGAATTATCCAAAACCATCAAGGTAACATTTATCTCATCAACCCGAAAAGGCCTCCCTAAGCTCTGGAGAGCCGCCTTTTCAACTTGACTGCCCACAATTTTTTGAATTCCGCTTCCTACTTCTTCACCATGTCTGGGAAGGACCTCGAATATTTCGACGAGAAACTTCTCGACCTCATGAAACCTTCAACGAACAAAAACGTTGAATTCAAAGTTTTACACATGTCACGATAGAACCTCAAGCTAAAGAGATTACATCCCCGAAGCGTATGACCAGTCACGTTGCACATGCCGTCAATCAAGACAAAGCTTCCTCCACACCTTACAGGCGCGCCCTACGGGGACGCGCTTGCAGACGCGCATGCCAGGCACGATGCCACTGAAGCACGCCAGCATGCCACAATACACACACTAGCCAGTCTTTTGCATCCTTCCAAACGCTAACATCTTGCGCCCTTCATTTCCATCTTCTCCACTCCACAACGGTAAAGCAGACCATCCTCACCCTTTCGAATAAAGTGCCATGGCTCCGGCCTCTAGTGATCAAAGCCCATGCTATCTCTGCCTTGATACACTTGATCACTGAAACCCGGAGACGCCCGCCACTCAACGTTTCTTCAAGCATGATACTCCAACTCTGCCGAGACGCTTTCCTCCATGGGGAAAGGTGGGAAGGCCGGAAGAAGCCTACCTTCTTTTACCACTGTTGATTTGATGAAAAGACAAAAGGCATGGCGGGGCGTGTGTTTATATATGAAGAGGCTCGCGTTGCTCTTGAACGCCCAATAGAAGGGAATCAACAATCCAATTTCATCACACTAAAGATCGTGAACGACTTCTCCAAAATCGAGGCAAAGTTATGTGAGATTGTATATCTCAAGGCGTAGCGTCAGGCATATTTGCATCCCTCAACCGCAATACATCGAGAAAGCGGCTTTTCGGCCGGGTGGAAGCGTTCCCAAACCTCAACCTCTCATGGAAACGGTCGATAGATGGAACTGAGGACTCCTAACCCATGTATCAGTAACCATCAGGCTCACGAGAGTTTCAAGCGCCCGTTTGGCGTTTTCTCGGAAAGCTCCACTTGCGTTCTCCGGCGATGGCTCACTTCAACGTTAAGCTTCAAGCAACCGCTCCGCTTCAACGTTCTCTCCAGAATCCGCTCCGCTTCGGCGTTATCTCCATAAGTTGTAGCATTTGGCTCCTTAAGTTTCAACGTCCTCTCCAAGAGCCGAAGCCTCTTCAACACCACTCCTTCTTGCAAAGGGTCGTGCCACCACGCTCCCCACGTCAAGGATCATGATCGCAGCCATCCAACCTTCGTAGTCGTGGCCACCTTTTGATCTACCCGCCATCCTCAAAACAGCATGAATACATGATAGGGTGTAGAATACATCATATTTAGTATCTATTGTTTATGCTTTGTTTGCTATTTTTCTTGTAAATTATGTATTTTACGCTTGTTTTGAATTTTATAGCTACTATGAGTGTACGGAGGAAAGAAGAAGAAATTACTTTATTTGAGACAAAAGGGCAAAATTGTCATTTCAGGCGAACACTATTTGGAGCCAGTCAAGGTTAAAGAGGAAACTCTCTTTTGGTGGAGTCAAAGCCGAGGCCCGGTCAAAGGTTAAGGGGGTTGCTATCGGGGTATCATATCATCTACTAGTGGGTGTATTTATCGGTCCTATTTGTGAGGTGTACCTATCCTTATCGCCCAACCCTAAATCAAGAGAAACTCCTCTCTCATATGCATTTCCCATGACATCTACGAAATTTATCGGAGAGATCAAACTCGAAGAAGATCGAGAAGAAGTGTCTCGATGGTCTTGATTCAAAATGAGATGGAGGTAGGCGGTAAATTAGGGTATTTTGATGTCTCATCCGTTGAATCGAGATCGATTGGGAATGATGGATGAAGGCTGCGTACGTGATCATGAGATGAAAGAGAGAGAAGAGTTAAAGCGATGAGTCGCTATTGGGATCGAGTAACATTGAGAAATTGAGGGATTTAATGGCAGAATGAAGAAGAGATGAGCAGATGAAGCTATTTTTGTTAAGCCACGGATGGAGGAAAGTATCGAGATCGATTAGAAAGAAAGAAGACTGAAATGAAGCCGTTAGTTCATGAGAGATGGATACGAAAATCGCTTGATGAGTTTGGTTGAAGTTCAACGGAGAGCGAGATGATGGAGATCGGAAGAGGAGATAAAATGTCCGAGGGTTCTAAGATGAACTCGGATGGGAAATTTCTTTTGCCAGAACAAGGTGGTGATTGAATCGGTAATTGAGATGACGGTGTTCATTGATCGCGGAAGACAAATACGAGAGATGAAGTCGAGCTCTGAGTTTAATGGCAATGAATGGTGCATCTCAAGTTGAAATTTGGGAGTTCTTTATTATATCGAATGGTGAAGATGGAGTGAGGCTGCTTTCTTTGTTGGCTTATCACAAGTTGACTCTGTTGCGAAAGGATTGGGGGATGAGGCGGGGAGGTTTTGCTACTTTGTTGTTAGGAAATTATAAATAAGACATGTTGCTCTTTATTACGGAGATTAAATGAATGGGTTTGTGGTAATGAATAATTGCAATGGAAATTGGGGTTTGAAGGATGGCATCTACTGCTTACAAAATTTGTGATAATCTTTTTCAATTGGAGTTGTGATGTGTACATTGGATGATTTATAAGATGCAGTTATTGTTCAAATGTGTTAGATGATCTTGCGGTGATGCTTCTTTATTACGGAAATACTGGAATGAAGCTTGAAGAGAAATAGATGTATGTTAGGTTCTTAACGAGAGAAGACTAAAATCGGCCTAAATTGGCACGAGAAATACCGAGAAAACAAGCGGAACTCTGTCAATTTATGCGCTGCTCCGCGAGTCGACTCGATGAGTCCGATGAGCGATCCGGATGATTCTCCGATCCAACTCAGATGAGTAAGAACCATTCAAATAACTAGGAAGCTGACTCGTGCTGACTCAGTAGCTGACTCATTCCATCTGCCTTGACCGGTTGACTAATAGTTGACCAGTTTGACCGTTGGTCCTAACGGTGGATGATGGAATATTCCGTCGAATATACCCGGTGTGAATGAAATTTTCGGGTGACGGCGATGACTTTTCCTAGGATTCCTATTTATAATACTGACTTTCCGGCGGACCAAAATTGCGGAATTTTGTGTGGATTCTTCTCATGGGTGTGAAGACTTAGATTTGAAATTGGATGAAAATTTGT
>JAJJWW010011785.1:0-58851 GCA_023531295.1 Papaver armeniacum | reverse complement strand
CACTCGCATTTTCTAGTTCAACCAACCAAGAAACACCAACACACTCCCACACAACTACGTAAGCAACCAAGTATCGTGTCTGTAAGTGTAAATATGAATTGACGTCGGAAACAGAACTAATTCAGCGACAAAATACATGGATATCTGCATACATAGGAATAAATACAGAACATTCAAAGAAGACCTGTTAGAAACAACTTTATACCATGATACAATGCCCATTACCTGCCACATTGTAGTTTGCCGCAGCCAATGGAAGCCTAACCAAATTTCAACAGAACATGTTTCAATCCTCTTACCATGATAATAGTGAAAAAATCATTACCAAACAATTTACTAGTACACTCCGAATACAGAGATTAGTATGACCAGGCCAATGTTTTTTAACTGAGTTTACATGCATATATGTTTTTACGTTGTTTGGGGAGTGTGTTGATGATTCTAATTGTATCCGTACAAGGGATATTGTATATACTGTTGCAGATCTTGTCCAACTTCCCATGCCTTTTCCCCATGGTTGAGTAAAATGGTAGAAACCTTGATCCTTGCCTATGTATCTGTGGAAGGGATATTGTTTAAAAACATGCTGCGAGACATGCGCTAGATTTGTTCTCTGAAATGGAAATTTACGGTTTATTGCCAAATGCTGTCACCATATTTTCTTTATTGTCGGCTTGAAGCCATGGTGGGTTGGCGGAAGAAGGGAAACCTTTGTTCTGTAGGTTGATCATTGATCACGGATTCAAACCCAACTCAGCGCATTATTCATTCATGGTAGACATGTTACGAAGGGCAGGAATTGTAGACTGTAGAGAGTGCAGTGGACATGATAAACAAAATGCCCCAAAGATTCAAAGATGGAGTGAGTATTTGGGGTGCATTATTGAGTGCTTGCAGGAATTCCAGTAACAACAAGGTTGGTGAAGGTGATACTTCAAAAGTTCTTGAATTAGAACCAATGAGATTATTTGCTAGGGTCAAGTATGTAGTTGTATGCTCCAAATGCGTTGTGGAAAGAAGCGGCGAATATGAGAAAGTTGGTGAAAGAGAAGGGCGTGAAACTGGTGTCAGGTTGCAGTTTAGTTTATGTAGACAATAAAGCTTTTAGATTTGTTGCTAGAGATGGTTACCATGAAAATTCCCAAGAGATATATTTGGTCGAAGAGTTGCATAGTTCTCATGTGTCCACCCGTTGAATCAGTTAGAAACAGTAGCAATTCCACCACTGGCCTAGCAGGAAGGTCTAGAGCAGCACGCAGTTACATTGGGGGTGAGCATGGGCTGTTTTTCACCTCATCCGCATCCAATCCAATACACTACGGATTTCAAATTTGGCATCCGCATCCAATCCAACATCCAACGGATTTGCATCAAATGGATGCATGGATGAACAGATTGGGTGCGGATAATCCAATGGATTTGTGTTAATTAAAATTTATAATGGAAAAATAAAGCCTATATGGATAACTTCTTTTAGAACCTACACATTTTATATATGTATGTAAATATAAAAGTGCCGTCAAGCAAACACCTGAACTCAAAAACTAAAAGATAAGCTCGCTGGGCCGAAGAGGCCCACCTCTCACATCTATTTGTAAATAGAAGAATCAACTTCAGCATCTACTATCTAATGACAAAGTAGTTGCAATGGTCAACACATAGATTGAGTTGGGATCTAGAGAAACCCTAGATAATGTAAACCCTAGAGCTATATAATTGTCGCTATGGAACCATCTCCATGAGCGCCTCCTTTGATCAAACTTCATAAACTCCCCTCACTACTCTAGCGTATCTATGCATCTTCGTGTTGTTGTAATCAAGAGTTCTCATTAACAGATGATGGTAAAGAGATGGAATAATGTGTCTTGATGGTTTCTCACTTCGCATTCCACCGTGTTTGATTCTTAAAACAGGTTCGTTTCATTAAAATTTATCTCTTTTTTTACTTTACATTTCAAGTTGTTTTTCTCTTGAAAAATGTCACATCTCTAATATGATTTGATTTTCTTTTGTGCAGGAATCATCAATCAATCTGTCATAATGACTTATCCTCTTGAGTAGAAGTTTTTAATCAACCTGATGGTTCTGATCAATTGTACTATCAGGGGTCTAACTTTCTTGATTAACTTCCGGAGATTTCTGCTCAGAAACAACATTTTTGTGTTTATTATTGGCTGATTTGTTCTTTTTTTGCTCGGTTGCATTTCTTATTTATTGAAGTCCCCAAAAAAATAATCAATCTTTGTAATAGAATCTGTTTTAATTTTTTTATAGAAAATAAATATGGAATTTCTAAGTATCAATTGAAATTAGATGATTTCAATCCAGAAGAGACGTGTTCTGATGGTAGATCCTGCCACCGGCAAGGTTCATCTGAAATTTAACCAATCCACCAATCCTAACTTTTTTATGCAAGTAGTCCTTAAGCCTCCATAGCATGGTATTTCATGCCCTATATACGACCACCGATACAAAAACTACGTTTATATAGCAACGAATTTGTATTCTCACAGATTTGATCATAGGAAAATAATCTCTTTTGGCTATGGAGAAGATGTAAGGAAAATATGCCTTAATTCCATTCAAACCTCTCAACTAACTAGGCTCGTTCCAACTCTGTACCCCTTTAATTGAATTTAGTTATCTAAATAAGGCATGCCCTAAGGATAGCTTCCCACTCCCAGATATACCACAAATGGTGGAAGCAGCAGCATGCAACGACAGAGTATCACTAAACTTGTAAGAGGAAGTGGATGCAATAGCTTAAGCCAATGCTTTCCCAAACTTGTAAGAGTTTCTGGGAGCAATTTCTTGTAAATCAACTATGTTGCACATTCCATTAGCAGGACTACTATGAAAATGGATTAAGAATCATCTGAATGTAATAGAGATCACATAACTTACTATCAATCTAACATAATTGTGGATTTCTGAAGAAGAATTAACCAAGTTCATATATCAATTTACTATCATGGAACGTCCAACATTCCAAGTTACGAGTAGGGAAAAAAAGTACATTCATTAATACAGTCATTTATTTATTCTGAATAAAACTTGTTATCTTTACTGCAACAAAATCAATAAATCTCCAATATGGGAACCACCATTTCTCTTTCTTCACAATCAAAACACAAAACAAGCCCCAAAATCCAACTATAAACCCCAAAGCAACAATACCATACAAAAAAATTTTCTCATTTGCATCCTCTAGATCGACCTCATCAACTTCAATTGCAGGATCGTCAATACCGTTACTAGTATTACGATCACCTTCGCAAACTTTATTTATTGGAGTTCCACACAATAAATCGTTCCCTACGAAAGCTAAACCGTCCACACTCAGTGTATCAATTTGATTTCCTTGTGGAATCCTGCCACTTAAATTATTATAGGAAAGATTTAAAACCCCAAGAGTGTTGATAGTTGCCAAAGATTGTGGAATACTTCCGGACAGTTCATTGGAACTTAAATCTAGCGATTCCAACGCAGACAAATTTCCGATATTTGCAGGAATATCACAGGAGAAATGATTATTAGAAAAATTAACCGATGCGAGTCTTGATAGCAAGCTTATCTCTTCAGGAATGTTTCCTTTCAGAATATTGCATGATAAATCGATACTTGTTCTATAATCATATAAGTATGGAATTTGTAACACGGCGCCTTTGATTACCATCTCCAATCCCAAAACACCAAATATGTCAAGCCCATGTTAATTTTTTTTAAAACCAGTCCAGTTCCCTATATTTTTAGGAAGGTGGCCAGAGAGATTGTTTACCGATAAGTCTAATATTTGGAGTTGTTGCAGATGACAAATCTCTTTGGGGATTGACCCACTAAATTTGTTCCCCCTTAAAGAAAGAATCTTCAAGTCATGAAGTGAACCAATACTATTTGGTATACTACCTCCAAAATTGTTATTTGCTAAGTCGAGAATTACTAAATTCGAACTCAACTTTTCGGAAGTTTGCCGGAGAACATATTATCATTTATGTATACCACTGATAAATTCATGAATGGCCAAAAAGTAGCCGGGACCTCACCACTTAACATGTTATTGCCAAGTGAAACGATGGACAAACTAGGACAGTTACCGAACGGAATCTCACCACTTAACATGTTATTGTCAAGTACAATGTCAGACAAACTAGAACAATTCGCAAGCGTTTTGGGTAATTTTCCAGAAATATTATTCGAAGAAGCCCAAATATCTTGCAACTCACCACCAAAACATAAATTGTCTGGTAAATTACCTGAAAGACTGTTCTTTGAGACATAAAGATATTTAAGTTTGGAATGTAAACCAAGTTCTTGGGGCAGTTCACCTGATAAGTTGTTTTCATAAAAATAAATATCAGTCACTAATGGAAGTAAACCAATACTTGCCGGTATTTCTCCAGTTAATCGATTCCAAGACATATCTAAGAGTGTCAACTTTTTCAATTTACCAACACCTTCAGGAATCGAACCTGTTAACTCATTACTCGAAATTACAATTGCTTCAATTTCCATACATTTGATTTCTTTTGGAATTTCACCTGACAATTTGTTATCATTTAAACTCAAAAACCTCAAGTTCTTTAACAAAAACAAGTTCTCTGGAATTTTCCCGCTCAAATTGTTCTCCTCAAGATATAAAAATTCCAAATTTGAAAAATTACCAATCCAATCCGGAGTTTCTCCATATAAATTTGTTTCCGACATTGAAAAAGTCTTCAACTTTATCAATTTACTGTATTCATTCAGAATTTTCGACGACAAAAAATTATTATAGCCAATATCAAGAACTTCCAGGTTCGATAGATTTCCGATTTCTCGAGGGAAACTAGTACCATTAAACGAATTAAAAGAAACGTCTAAACTCTGTAAAAATGGTAAATTTCCAATCGAAGAAGGAATATCACCTGAGAGTCTATTGGATCCCAGATTAAGTTTCTGAAGATTCGAAAGCCTATAGATATCTTTCGGAATTCTACCAGCAAAGTGATTATAGGAAAGATCTAAATATTGAAGTTTTGAACAATTCAAGATAGAAATTGGAAATTCCAAAGGGATGATATTTTCAGAAAGATCAATTTTTGTTAAGTTTTTCAAATCACAAATAAAATTTGGAACCTTTTCTTTAATATCCATACCTCCAAGTAAAATACCAGAAACAGAATCATGCTTATCACATTCAATACCTTCCCAATTGCAGTGATGAGACTTATCCGAATTCCATGATTCCAATGCTGATGGATTTCCAAATTCTTTCTTGAGTTTAAGAAGAATACTTCGTTCATTTTCTTGAATTTGGAGTGAGTTTACTACAAAAAAGAGTAGAGGAAGAACGAAAATGAGATGGAAAATGGTTACTTTAGGATTTGAGTGTGTTTTCTTCAACATTTTAAAGCAGAAATTGATCTTTTGATCGATAGAAAAAATTGAATTATGATCTTAGAACTCAAAGTTGTTGAATTATATAGATAGATACATTGAACTCATCATCTCATTGCACCCTGAAAGATGAATGGACGGTATGTATGAATGGATTGTGTGCTTCGACCAATGAGGCTAACCCATGCGATACGGAAGCGTTGGCCCCCAAAACGTGTTTTTTGTATGTACGTTTAAATTCAACGTCGACAGAAAATGATATTTGGGCATTATACAACGAAGGAGACATTTATAAAAATAGACCCTTACGAATAATTACAGATTACCGCGTTCATGAACGGAGAAAAAAAGAAACGTTGGGAATTTGTATTGATCGATATGTTTCAACCTAACATGTTCAATTCCACGTTCTAATTGAAATACGAGTGATTTGGAATATCCAATTAAATTACAAGAATTTTTGATTGTTTGCCTTGTCGCCATATTGATAAATGATTTGAATCCGCTTCATGGCAGCAATTAGTGTGAATCGAGTGGTGATGGCCACTGTAACGTAAAGAAAAAAATTTACATATTTCTGCTATTTTTTTCTTTGTTGAGTAGTCCCTTCACACTACACAACAACTCTGAATATGAATTACATTCATAACTGAAAATGACTTGCATACAACAACAGATGATTAATGTGGAAGATAATAAAATTTAAAATTGACTACTAATTTTTTATTTTACAAATTGTTTCTGGAGAGGAAAAATTTAAATCTAACCCGAACATAGACTTTCATCTTTAGTTTGTTTTTAATCAATATTATCTAAGGCTATCGGATATTGTTGCTCAATTATCATTTACTGCAATAGTAAAAGAGACATCCTATATCCGAGTAAGTCCTTAACGTGTCATTCTTTTTGAGACAATTCCCTATAAGTTGGGTGGTATATTCATCTTGATAACCATGAAGGGAGGATCAAGCGTTATGCATAAATTGTCTATTTGACACCTACAAAAAAAAAAAGTTAATTTTCAGGAAAATAAAAAAGATCTTTGAAAAAGAGTCAATGGAGAATATCAACATCATGATTTATGTAACTCACTATTGTATTGAGAGGAGATATCATAATGCTGCGTCTTGATTCGGGTTTTTGAGCATCTCTACCACCACCGCATTCCCATAAAAACCCCTTTTCAAGCCAAGACCCATTTGTGTTTTCTGCTCCTCCTCTTTCTAGTTCCCTCAAAATCTCAAGCTAAGTGATCCAATATTCATAAACTTGAAATTCATTTCTCTACTTCTCAAATGAGTATAGAGACTCACTTATATAGAAACAAGGGAATACCACTCATGTGATTCTTACAAACCAATGTTCACAAAGATTTTATAATGCTTTCGCACAGTGCAACAATTTATATATACAAACTCTGAGGCCATGACAACATGATCAGGTAATACTAAACCGCTATCTGCAATGGTCATCAACGTAGTTTTCAGAATCAAAGGCCAAAGAGTACTTTGTTGTGATTATGTACCGATGCAAGCAATGCTCCAAATGCCCCTTTCAGAATCAAAGACCAACTTATGAATGGGCATCAACGTAGTTTTCAGAAGCGCAATACAATAGTATGTTTTTTCTTGTATACGTCCCGTATAATACTGGTGTTGCGCACAGAGATACTTAACATTATTATTGACTACAGCTGGAATCGAATTTGAATGTCCCCTTTGATTATAAGAATAGTCATTCTCTCGCTGTTTGCAAACTTCTATCTAGTCTACCTCTAGCTTATAACTATTTTTCAATTTCAAAATGGAGATGGAGAATGAATTAAGTAGAGCAAAGATGAGTTTTATATAAAAAAAATATCACGGGCCGCTGCACTATAATTTGAAGATGTGAATACAAAGATAAGATTTTATGACTGAGGTGAATTCCAAAGTTTTAACCATGGTACAGTTACATTAATGAATTAGTAAGCCTGCAAAATGTACCATCGGCTAGACACTTTTTTCTCTCGTAATGAAGAGGACTACCTAGTCTACAAGATCCACCAATTCACTAGTTATGACTGCTCAATTGCACGTTCTGTGTGAAGAACTGGGCACGCTTTCTTGTAAAGCAACTATGTTGCACATTCCATTAGATCGGCTGTCACCAACAAGGTGCCTTCGGAATTTCTTACGTTTCAGCGAAAATCTATACATGTGTATTCCCAATCACAGATATGATCGAAGAAAAATAATCCATTTGCATTTAGAGCAATTAGATAAGCTATTAGTATTTTTATCCCACCGGCCACGGATTAAAAATCAAACAAATCCAGATCAACTAAAACTTGTGAATGACAATACAGAAATCGAAAATGATTTTACACGAGTCCGACTTTGTGCACCCGCGGGTGCACATTCCTCCCCTCGCGATTTGCTGGATTTAACGGGATACTTCACCGTTTTAGAATTATCTTTTTTCCTAATTTCGTTTACAATAAAAAGAAAATACAATGCGTATATTTTCTTTTTCTTTCATCTCTTTCGTTCATCTTCCTTACTTCTCTGTATCTGCAAGATTTCTTAATCCTTCTGACTGAACGTGAAATTCTCTATACAATTAGACCTTGCTAAGACAAATTCATGAAGAAGCCTAACTTTAAACTCCAACCAAACCTAATAGATTAATTTTTTTTATTTTTTCTTACCGACTACAATTTCCCTGATGGGTTTTCTCGATACACCCTTTACAGACGAAAAATTTCATGCTTTATACTACATCAGGTGAATTATCAGATTGATGTATTGCACCTAACCCGTCTGATGAAATGCGGATATGAAAATTTTAAGCTTGGAATACTATGAATCTATGATTCTTGGTTATTAACGCAAAGTGAGAAGATTTTAGAGTTGCTAGATGGGTTTACTGTCCATTTATTAAGCAGGGGTTGATTCTGAATTTTGTTGCTGGTGAATCTCTCGATAATTGATGGTTATATTATATTTGATTTGATGGACGATGATGGGATTAATCCATTTTGATGAGATTGAATACAAGAAATTTTGTTAGTTAGGATTTAGCAATTCGTCGACTCGTAGGGGAGAGATGTGAAGAAGCATGTGAAAATTTTTAATTATGTAAACCATTATTCCATGCGTTTGAATCTAGAAAGGTGATAAGAAGAGATGAAGAATTTGAAATCAGAAGGATAAAGATGATTATAGCCATTAGAGACTATAGAGAGAAAAAAGATAATAACAGAAACATAAAAAAAAAATAAAAAAAAGAAATATTTTCCGTCAGTTAAGAAATCCAATAAACAAGGGAGGAATGTGCACCCCCGTTAAGCTAGGGTGCACAAAGTCGGACTCATTTTACATACAAATGATTAATTTGGATGACTTAAATTTACAATTGGGTGAATTTTATTGCTCTCTCATGAATCTTAATTTCCAGCAGATATATGCCTCAATTCCATTCAAACCTCTTAACTAACTAGGCTCGTGCCCTTTCATTGAATTTGAGTTTACTTTCCCTTGGTGTCACTGTCACATCTCTTACATCCTTCAAGCTTTCTATACATTGAGAAGATCACACTTTAGCTTATTATAACTAACCCTTTGCATCAGCTCGAGTCGCATATTCCTTTCTACAAAGTAGAAAATCCAAAGGCCATTAGTCGGCTGGATAGTTCAGTTCGCTGCCGACATGCATAACCCCAATGGCCTGCTGCTCTGTAATTCAATTGAAAATATATATCAAGATCTCATCAGTTGGGTCATAATAGAAAACCAAAATTCACAGGTCGAGGTAGTAGTAGTAGTAATTGCCTACTTGAAACTAATTCAAAGTACCTTTGATTCTTTGAATCCAATGAACGCCCTCATGAGATACCTACAGAGATCCATCAAAACAAATGTTAGATTTGATTTTATGAATCAAAAATCACTTCAATACATTGAGATTAGTACTTGATCTTACTAATTTGTTGAGAGGAAATATCATTATGCTGTCTTTGGTTGGGTTTTGAGTATCTCTGCAACCACCACCACGTTCCCATACAAAACACATTTTCAATCCAAGATCCTGATTCACGAAATCTAAAAAAAAAAAAAACATTTCAACACTAAAAAGATAAACCAGTACTGATCCCTTGAAAGAATAGATCAAAGCAAAACTCAAAGACAAGGGTATTAAAAGAAACACCTGTTTTTCTTCCTCCTCCACTTCTTCTAGTTCACCCAAAAATTGAAGCTAAGCAGTAGAAGTTGTGAATAGAGATGGAGATGATAAGATTTTATGACTGGTGTGAGTTCCAAGGCTTTAAGTTTTAACCATGATAAGGTTAAAATTCCAACAACCTGCAATAATGTTTTGTACCATTGGCTATCAAATTTTTTCTCGTGTGGTCTCAAGGACTAGTACTAAGTCCAATTTTCGGCATTGCACGTTCTCTTGGTAGGGAGGGAAATGGGGTAATAAATTTTTTGACAAGAATTTGAGTGAAATAAGAGGATTAATTTCAAACATGTTCAATTCCACGTCCAAATTAAGTTGTGAGTGATTAATTGGAACATCCAATTCCATTTCGATATATTACAAGAACAAGAATGCTTCGGTTTCTCTGCCTTGTTGCCATGGAAAAAAGTGTTTTTGGCGCTAATAAGAAATGATACTTGGATGAACGCGTTTGGAGAAAATTACAGTGTTTTATGCGTATCAAGCTAGGGGTGCAAATTGTCAACTCATCCACCAACTTCACTCAAATCTCATCTCATGTTTGGTGGATTGAACTCGTAGATGCAATGATAAGCTAATGCAATATTTTTCATACTGAGTCCAGAATGCAACAAGATACAAACTTGTAATAAGAAGTTCCCCGGAAAAGTTTTTTTTGGAAAGCAACTACGCTGGACATTCCATTACCAGGACTACTATGTGGTAAGAAACTAATCTTTCTCGTTTGGTCCTTTTTTAGGTGGGGCCATGTCTGTTTCGTCCTTTGGTCAAACGCCTTTACTGTTTGGTCCATAATTATTTAAAAATATTAAAACTGACAAAAATACCCTTCCGTGTTAATTTTTACTTATTTTCTTGTAGCATTTCATTCCAGAAATGAAGTTCATATAAAAACCTAAAAAAACGGATTTCATTCCAAAAATGAAGTCCATATAAAAACCTAAAAAAACAGACTTCATTCAAAAAATGAAGTCCATATAAAAACCTAAAAAAACGGACTTCATTCCAGAAATGAATTCCATATAAAATCCTAAAAAAACAGACTTCATTCCAGAAATGAAGTCCATATAAAAACCTAAAAAAACAGACTTCATTCCAGAAATGAAGTCCATATAAAAACCTAAAAAAAATACTTCATTTCTGGAATGAAGTCCATATAAAAACCTAAAAAAACAGACTTTTCCAAAATGAAGTCCATATAAAAACCTAAAAAGCAGGACTTCATTCGAAATGAAGTCCATATAAAAACCCTAAAAAATATCTAAATCGATTAACACCATCGTCAATGCGGCAGAAACAACATATCTTCATCTTCTTCATCATCTTCATCGTCAACCCAATGAGAAAAAAGAAAAAAAAAACCTTAAAAATTGTATTCAACATTATCAACATCATCGTATTCATCGTCTACAACTACCGATCTAAATATCTAAATCGATTTCACCTTCATCGCCATTGTTTACAGCAGCAGGAAGAAAAGAGAAGAAAAAAAATGGAGACACCATTAACAGGAGGAAAAAGAAGAAGAAAGAAAAAAAGATAAATTATAGATCTAAAAATATAAGAGAGAAAGTAAATGCGAGAATGATTTATTATATAACTTATTTTTTATATATATGGTCCTTATCCAAAAGGGTATTTTTGTCACTACAAGGTGACATTTACATCATCCAAGACATCAGCCTAGGACCAAACAATAATTTTTAGGACCAAACTATAATTTATATTATCAAATAGGACCAAACAGACATTTGACTGGGTCAAATGGACTAGACTCTCTCTAATATATTATTCCTAGGACCTAATGGTATTTCCTACTTATAATAAGAGAACTCCAAGTCGCCACATGTCGGCCTCACAATAACTCTTGCTTAACGTTTAAAGGACACCACAGGCAGCTACATGTCTCCGACAGTCACATGAAAAATATACTTCAAAATTAGAATATTCAACGGATGCAATTTTAAAAATACAAAGTGACATTACCCTTCAGTTGCAACAGTTGCAAACACTTCAATTTTCAACGGATGTAATCATAAATATATAACATATTAACACCATCAACAGTTGGCTTAATATAACTACGACAGACTCTCTTTAGAGGTGGGCATGTTATGCACTCAGTTCCTGTTTAATGGTAGAGAAGTGAAGCAATTTTAATGATAATGAAGTCAGGAAGAGATGGAAAGACACGAAAGATGGACGTTTCATTGTAAAGTCGCGTTATAATTAAGGTGTTAACAAGTAAAGAAAATTTGGGCTTTTCCTGGAGGGTAGCGTGGACGTACAAACTAAAATGACCTTTTTCACTTGGTTGGTAGATCACCATTGTTTCTCACCCAGGATTTCTACTACATAAACGGATGGTTAATTCACAATTGAGTACTTCAGATGCATCAATCTTTCCAGCAGAATCTTTGGGTGAGTTCCAAAGTTTTCACAAGTGTTAAGTTACTTTAATGCGTGATGGGTCAAATGTAAAAACCTGCGTTGATGTACCATTTTGACAGGAAACTGTGTCTTGTGTGGTCAAGGCTGGTTGGCCTAGCAGATGATGAAGAGGACTTGGTACTGGGTCCAGCAAATTCACTAGCAAATTAACTGCAGCATTGCACGTTACCTAGGCAGGGATTGGTTGTTCAATTCCACGCCCCAATGGAAATATATGGGTGATTGAAACATCTAATACCATGCCAAATACAAACAGTTTCCATGTTGGCTGACTTGTTGCCATGATAATAAACAATTAGAAGAGTCGTTGAAAGAGGATTTGAACCTCAATAGAGGACTTATATCAGCTTCATGGCAGCAATGTGGGTATTGCGTGATGATTGTAGGTGTAAATAATCCACAGGGACAGGTGGAACGATCCTAAGCCATGGCGTACCGGAGCAAGCATGCATCTGGAGTACCGGATCGCCTCTCCAAATCTGGGCGTGAGGAAAGAGGAGCCGAAAGTCGAAGGAAAAGGGAAAAAGTTTGTGATGCGATGGACATCGGGCCTTTGGAGCCATAAATGCAGCGACGGGTTGGTGAAGAGATAAGAAGGACTCGGTCGGGGAAGGCTCGGCCAAGGATCCCAAGGGCGACATCGGTTATTCCCATCGAGCGGGCGACATCGAGCGACGAGCTAACGAAGCGAGGCATCATTCGGCTCGGCGTAGTGACTCGAACAAACAAGAACAATCGGTGGGGCATCGGCGATCGCTCGGGAGGAACATCGAGGAAGCTACACCAAGCCTAACACCGTAGTCTTGGATGTATCATCACTTGTAACTATAAATAGAGACCATGTGAGAGAAAGAACTCAAGCAAGAAGTGAGGAAAGAGAGCGTACTAGAGCATTGAGAGAGAGATAAATCCGTCTTGTAACCTTGAACCGAGTAATAAGATCTCCTTTTACACCCCGTGGACGTAGGTAATCATGCCGAACCACGTATATCTTGTGTTCTATTACTTCTTTCGTTCGTTTTGCTTCCATGTGTATGTGTTTAGTTACCTTTGGATGTAGTGGTAGGATTTTCTACATCTACATTAAAGCTGCGTAGACTAAGGGGAACGTATAACATCTCCCGGATACCTTGAACTCGGACGCTAGAAGGGGAAAACTCCGAGCTCCTAAGCCACCTTGTGTGCTGGTTGATGCTAATGGAGAAACCCTTTCAGTCTGCTGTCTCTGTTTCCTTCGGTAACGTTTTGTTGAGTCGACAGAGATTACCCTTGCGTTCTTGTTTTGTTACCTTCGTTTTCTTTGTCATCTCTGTTTTCTGGGCAACTTCTTGTCGAGTCTAGTAAAGCTAGCCTTGCGTTTTGCTAGCTATCCTCGTTTTTTTGTGTCGAATTGGTATGAGATCGTTCTCGTGTTTTACCCGGTAATCTTCATTTTCCAAGCAAAACGCAGGCTTTAAAACTTGAGCAGAAGTTGTCAAAGACCGCTCCGTCAAGATGGGGTTTGTATGTTTCAGGCACCTCGAGAGTTATCGAGTGACCGTGAGCTCCCTAAATAGCATCTTTCGATGTTGGTAGAAGCTAGAAGGGGATTCCATCTCGATGGCCAGTGATCGTAACTTCCGACCCAGTTGCAAGAGAGATTCGACAGCTCCTATCGACATCCAGTAAGGATAGTTGATGCTAAACGAAAAGCTCTAACAGGCGCAACGCGTAGGTTACTTAGACTACCTTCTAGGGAGAGATATTGTCGCATCTATCTCCATTTCACACTGTCTTTTATTTTAGCAAGGTAAACGAGCGTGATAATGGTGGAAACGAGCTAGCTCAGAATCATTGAGTCTAGTTCTTGGAAACCATGGCCGACGGGGTTATAGTGAGTAGTCCTTGTCTCACTTTGACTCTACACTAAAGGCCTCACAGTGCTTGAAACAGTGGGAATTGTCGACCAACAACGCGACGGGCGAGGATCCTCGGCCACGATCCCCCACCATGAAGGAAATCCTCCGACCTAACACACGGATGATTGATGACTTCTGGCGTTGGGAATGTTGGGACAAATAGCAATTAATGCAAGGAAAGAGTACTGAAAGCGATGCGTTAAGACAGCTTTTCAAAATTTGTCCTTTTGTAGCGAAAACGATTTGACTGCTGAGACCTACATGCTAGCGTAAAGGGAGTCGTACTATAGAAAATCTTTTCCACTCTGCCTTTGATTCTTGTACTCCACCCTTAACCTTTTCGAACGATTCGAAGTAAGTGTTGTCCACTTTGGCGACGTAGGGACGAACGGATAGGCGAGCCGAGGAACGAGGACGATAGCAAAGGCAATGGCAAGTACCTCCGGGACAAGCGGGATCTGAGGAACAGAGTCACGGCGGGATCCAGCGGGCAAGAGGGACTCACGGACTCCCAACACGGAGATCGTCGACCTAACGACCGAGGCGAGACTCCGGCGTTGATCAGAGGCATGACCACGGTCGACGAGGAGGTCGATCTGAGCCGAGATGACGACTTCCCACCCGAGAGATTGAGGATTAACCCAAGCGGATGGGGCGAGAAACGAGGGCAGCATGGAAGACGGGAGGACCGCATCGGATACGGAGGAGGAAGAAGTCCAAACGATACACGAGGAACGGAGAAGAGAGAGACAACCTACGGGACACCAAAGAGATTTGGAGCGAGAGGCAGAAAGGCTTAGGCAAGTACACTTGGCGGGGAGGGAACCCCAATCGAGACATCCCCCGGCAACGGCCGGCCCTCTCCCGGCCCGGCATGTTCCCCGATAGTGGTTGATCGCCCTACGGTCCGTCGCCCCTCCTCGCTCTCGCTGCCGGGACCCCCAACCGCACCCCTTAACGCAACAGACACCAAATGAACGGTCATTCTAGTCACGAGACTGACCCGATGTTACTCGCCATGCGGCAAGTCAAAGAAGACGGGAGGATCGATGAGAGAATGCAGAGGAGAAACTTGGCACTAGAATACGAGAACCACCAACTCACGCAACGGGAGGATGGGGTCGAGGGATCATCAAGCCGGCGCCTCCAGCAACCACACTCCACCAAGGGACGACCCACCCCCTTCGCCAAGCCGGGACGAGTACCGAACCTAATCGGCCAAGAGAAGGGTATGGGCCATCCGAGGATTCTTCGGCCGATGAGGAAGTGACCAACGAAATACGGACGCATCCACCAAACAAAAGATCGAACGGCTGAGCGAGATGGTTAAGAAACGTAGGAGATAGCGAGGATGATAAGTTAGCGAAGTAATCAATGAAGCCCGGAAGACACCGTTTACCGAGAACTGGACCGAACACCATTTCCACCAAAGTGCACACGCGATCTTCCCATCTAGGTTCGATGGCACGGGCGATGCGGGAGAACACATCAAGATGTACGGCATGTCCTTACTACGGTGGAAGAACTACGATGTGGTCATGTGCAAGTTTTTCCCAGCTAGTCTTGAAGGAGAAGCGAAGAGTTGGTTCTACACCCTGCCTGATAAATCCGTTGGGAGCTATGCGGTTTTGGTGGAAACTTTCCTCGAGACATACATGCACAACAGCATAGCTCGGCCCAGAGTCGACAAGTTATTTACCCTGGCACGAAGGCTGAGAGAACCTCTGCGTTCCTTAACGGATAGATGGAGAAAGTTGTGCACGGATATAGGGGAAGGCACGGTCGACCGGCAGGATATTCGGCCGAGAACTCGCTAAGAAAGTCGGACCCCATCCCAGGTGGCGATGTATACGGAAAAGCCCAAGACGCTAAGGGGAGATCCGGAAGATGCGGGGAGCACTATATAGCCTTGGAAGAAATCCGAGGAAGGAGCGCAAGACAGGGGAATACAAGAGGCGAGCACCACAGAAGAGGCTATCCCGAGAGAAGCCGCGAAACGATCCGAGAAAAGGCCCGGTGCCCAGTCCCAGGGTGAGAACAAGAAGGTCTGGGTCGAGAGGGGAAAGAAACCTCGCCACGAGCCAAGATCGTACACTCCGCTCAATGCGCCCTTGGAAGAGGTGTTCAAAGAGGTTGAAAAGAGGAATGATATCCGTTACCCCAAAACTCGGGGAATCCAATTCGACGGGACGAGGAACCACCCGGAGTTCTGCCATTATCATCAGTTCCGCGGCCACTCAACCAACGATTGCAGAGAAGTGAAGGATATCGTCCAGCACCTGATCCGCGATGGGTATCTACGGCATTTCGTCAAAACACCATCGGCACCGGCCCAGCCCGAAGTCCCAGTACATCAAATAAGAATCAATCGCGGCGCTCAGTTCACTTGTAACACCATATCACACTCAGCAACACAAGGATACGATCTAGGGACCGGTATCACCTCGAGAATACACAAGAGGGACAGATCGGGCGAGAGAAATCTTTAAGCGTGGCCAAGACCCTCCCTATGGAGCCGTGGATGATGCAACCGATTACGTTTCGGCGAAAGATGTCCCATTGAACGGGCAAGCACATGGAGATCCCTTAGTAATAACCACGATGATTGAAGAATGGGCGTCCGCATGAATATTAATGGACGGTGGTAGCTCGGTCGAAGTTTTGTTCTATGACACTTTCAAGAGGATGGAATTATCTGGATGACATCCCGATCCCATCGACTTATCGAATTTACGGCTTCAACGGTACGGTGACAGTGCCAAAGGGAGAAGTCACTCTCAGGGTCTCGGATGGGGAAGGGTTCCTTGACACATTGACCACCTTTTGCGTAGTCGATGTCGCTTCACCATATGAGGCGATCCTAGGGCGACCTTGGATCGCGGGGATCAAGGAGTCGCCTCGGCCTACCATCAGAAACTGCGCTTCCCTTCTTATCGTGGAGTGGTAGAAGTACTCGGCGACCCCCCAAGCGGCAAAACAATGTGTGCAGATAGACATCCAACGAACGAAGAAAGACGGTCGAAGAAACGTCAAAGAAAAGAAGAAGTCTAAGGAAATGGAAGCGGGAGAAGAGTTGGAAAAGGTGATGTCACAAGCCATCGCCACCTACGAAGCAGGTGAGACCGAAGTCTTATAGCAATCACAGGAGCCGGCAACCGTCGGCGAGCCAAAGCACAACTTCTCTGCCTAGAACCGGCCCCGACAAGTCAATCGGGCACAGGGAGGAGCCGAGATTGGTGAGAATAGGGTCACGCTTAACGAACAAACGGTCCCGTGGTGATAGCTCTCCGAGGGAATACATGGACGTATTTGCACAGCGGATGCACGACATGGAAGGCATCGACCCGGAAGTTTGCTCGCACCATCGAGGATAGACCCCAAGTTCGGGCCGATCAGACGAGAAGATGAGAAGAATTGCACCCGAGCTACAACCGGTAGAGCGAGTTGAAGAAAGCGCACGCAGCAGAATCATCCGAAAGGCCCAGTATCCGCAATGGATATCTAATATGGTGATAGTACCCAAGAGGAATGGGGGCGTCCGAATTTGCGTCGATTACGGACGACTTTGAATAAGGCATGCCCAAAGGACGACTTCCCTCTCCCCGGCATCGACCCAGTGGTGGAATCCGTTGTCGGGTACAAGGCGATAACACTCATGGACGGGTACTGGGATATAACCAAATCCCCCTGGCCCTGAAGATCGGGAGCACACATCCTTTTCACGCCAAGAGGATTTGTCTTTGTTATACCAAAATGCCATTCGGGTGAGAAATGCGGGTGCTACACATATCGGGGCTGGTGGAGGACATGTTTGAGGACAAAATACACGACACCATCGAAGTATATGTGGACGATATGCTAGTCAAGAGTAAGGTAGCCGACACCCACATCGACGACCTTAGAGACATCTTCGGACCATGAGGAAATACAAGATGAGGGCGAATCCGTCCAAGTGCACCTTTTGGGTTACCTCGAGCAAGTTCTAGGATACATAATCACCGATAAAGGGATCGAGGCGGACCCGAGATAAAATCAAAGCGAGAATGAGAAATGCCTTCGCACCTGTAACGATTAAAGACGTGCGGCTAAACGGGAACTTAGCGGCTCTAGGACGATTCATCTCTCGATCATCGAGACAAGTGCGGGAATTCTTCGGGACGTTAAGGAAGGGAGAGAAGTTCGGATGGACCGAGGAATGTGAGGAAGCATTCCGGAGAGAATCAAGCAACACCTGCGAGCCTACCGGTGTTACAAAGGCCCGAGCCCGAGGACATATTAACGCGTATCTCGGGGCAACCAGTCATGCCATCGGCGCCGTGTTGGTCAAGAACGAGGGAGGCTGAAGAAAAGCCGGTATATTTCATAAGCAAGACCATGAACCCTGAAAAAGAACTACACCGAGGATCGAGCAGCTCATACTAGCGTTAGTATTTGCAACACAAAAGCTTCGGGCGTATTTCCAAACCCACGAGGATTCGGGTGCTTACAAGTCCTCCATAGAGTCGATGCTCGACAACGCGGCCAGTCGGGACGGATCTCTAAGTGGAGCGCGCAAATAAAAACGATTCGATGTCTTTTTACGAGATGAGGACAGCCGTGAAGGCACGAGCGATTCTTGATTTCTTGTGAGACTTCCCCCTCGGTGATGAGGACGAAGTAGAAGACATCCCCGGATGGAAGAAGACCGAGACGATTCACCCGATTTACTCGAGACATGCGGCCCAGACACGATGGGAGGTTTTCGTCGATGGGTCATCCAATAAGGACCAGGTCGGGTTTAGGGCTGGTCTTCACGACACCAAAGGGCAAGAAAATGGTCCACTCCTTTAGGCTTGAGTTTAAGGCAACCAACAATGTCACGAGAATACGAGCGGTAATACATGCCTTACGTCGATAGTGGAGATGGGCATCCGGGAGGTACGACTCACGAGCGACTCTCGGCTAGTTGTCCAGACGGATCAACGGGCGTCGCCATACATGACCCCTTGTTACGAAATACGGGAACTCGCCCAATTCTACATCGGGCAAATACGAGCATTAAATTAGACATATCTGCGAAAAGACAATAGGCATTCGGATGCCCTGGCTTACATTGCCTCCATGTTGTGATTCAAGCATTGAAGGCATCGAGTTATGAGGGTCTTAATGCCATCGATACCCGAGATCGAGAACGTCGACGCACATATCTGCATTGTCACTTCTGACCGATATCGAGTAGACGATTGGAGGAAGCCGATTCATGAATATCTCGAAAAAGGAAAATTGCCTAAAGGGCGACCTGAGGTCAACAAGATCAAAAGCAAAGCAGCCGCGTACGAAATTCGAGACGGAATTCTCTATAGGAAATCGTACCTAGGACCCTTGTTGAGGTGCCTAAGTAAAGAGGAGGGGCATACAATCCTTAACGAGCCGCACTACGGGCGGCGGAAACCATAGCTCGGGCGTAGCACAGCGGCACGAGCAAAAACCATGGGATACTTCGGCCATACATGAATGAGGACGCAAAACACATGGCCACGGTTTGCGACGAGTGCCGAAATCGGAAGAAGATACACGCGCCGGCTGTGACGTTGAACTCCGTCGTCGAGTCCTTGGCCCTTCGCTAAATGGGGAATCGACATCGTAGGACCTCTACACGTCGGGTCAGGACGAAGGAAGTACTTAATTGTAGCCACCGACTACTTCACCAAGTGGGTTGAGGCCGCACCGCTAAGGCACATACGGGATAAGGATGTTTTCCGGTTCATCGGGAACACATCATATGCCGCTTCGGGGTTCGCAGCAATTGTCTACGACAACGGCAAACAATTGCGGGGGCAAAAACATAGACCTCTTTGTTTAACACTTACAACATCCGGAAAAGCAAGTCCACGCCACTATACCCCCAAAGCAATGGACAGGCCGAGATCACAAACAAGACCATCGCCGATAACATGAAGAAGAAACTCGACGGGGAATATGGGGAATGGTGTGAAGAACTTTACAACGTCTTGTGGGCGTATAGGACAACCCGCAGGGAGGCAACCGGATTGTCGCCCTTCATATTAACATATGGGATGAAGCCATCCGCCAACGAGAGGCGATGATCCGACCACAAGGACCGAGGCGTGGAGGCGAAACATCTCGGCGGATCTTATCCTGGCTAAACTTGACGATCTAGAAGAAACGAGGGAGATGGCCCCGCAAAAGATGGAAAATTACCCGAATGGAGAATCCAACGAGAATACAACAAACGGGTCCGACCAAGAGAGTTCCTACCCGGGGCAGGCTGGTGCTAAAACACTTACCTAGCTATGAACGTGACAAGAAAGGCGGCAAACTTGCACCAATATGGGGAGGACCTTACACAATAGTTGAGAAGGTCGGAGAAGGGGCATACAAGATCATCTGAAACCGGACGGAAAACCCGAGCCACGACCATGGAACGCAACGCGACTAAAGCTCTACCATCCATGAACTCGGGTAAGATATCTTGTCATCTATTTCCGTGAAAGGCCGCGTGGGGTTGGAAATATGACAAGTGCGTCTAAATGGTCGTTTCGAACCGGGGCGATGGCATTGTGCAAGTGCTTGGGCGACTTACACTAACGCGGACTATTCGAACTCGGGGCGATGGCATTGTGCAAGTGCCGAGGGTAGTTCGAGGGAACCCCTGGTGGTTGGAAACCAGCGGCCGATTGTCGAGGCATGAGTACTCGACGGTCGAGCGACAACATTGCTCTCCTCGCAAGTGGCGAATCACTTGCCCAAGAAGATTAATCGATAACTTCTTGGGGTATCGATCCCATAGAAACTAGGCAAGACCGACTCCCCTTCCACCGGATCTCGAAAGACGGTGATGAGATGCCTCGGTCGGGACATGGCATCGGGCCCGATGACCCTCCTTGTTGAGTGCGTTCGACGAAACGGCATGTGTGACTAACTTTGTTTATCTATGCGAGGCATAAGAAAAGACAACAACGAGGCTACGACAAGAAAGCCACATGCGGGCAACCCAACATAAATAAGAATAATAACGTCGGTAGTGTAACAACATCGTAGCAAAACTGACAAATAAACCGGCGACGCAGCACCCCATAACAAGTCATGCAAGAAGTTACCAAAGTGTTCAAACGAATTACAACCCGAGGAAAAGGGCAAGACAGCGACGCAGCGCTACAAAAGACAGGATCACTCTTTGGAGGAAGAAGAACCCAGGGACGGCCTTCTTGGCGCGGCATCGGCTCGCTTCTTATCGAGCACTGCCTTCACACCAGCTTTGACCTGCAAGACGAGTTCCCCACTGAACTTCGCCTTCTCGGCAGCAAGATCCCGCGCTAGCTGCTCCGACGCCGCCTCAACAGTGGCCACTCGATCAAGCAGATGAGCCTCCTTCCCCTTCAGACGAATATTCTCCTCCTCCAACGAGGCCACTTTCTTCTGCTCGGCTGCCAAGGCAACAAGAACGGTCAGTCACACAACAACAGCACCAAAATAACAACACGCAAGGCACGACACAAAACACACCACCTTCTAACAAAGGGGCAATTATTCTAACCGACTCCTCGGACTCAGACAGGCTACACTCGAGGGCCGACACCTTCGACGAAAGTTCTAGGTATCACTGTTCATTAAACTCATTAGTGGGGCAATACTTCTTGTGATCACTCCATTCCTCCCTTTGTCGAGAGTGGGCGGCTGGCCCGACAATTGAGCACGCACCCAATCCAACTCCTCGGAACCTTTCTAAACTCCTTAAGCTTCTCAAGGGCCTCTTGGCTACGCTTCTCGGTAGCATCCCTCTCCCCCAAGACAGAAGGCGATCTCGCATGCGGATCTCGGACTGAAGTCTTAGCCGACCACATTGAACTTCCAAGTTGTCGGCTAATAATGTTTTCTCGGCCGCTATACCCTGGAAGTGAGATAAGTCCGCCCTCAAATTATCTATCTCCTCGGGAACATACTCAAATGTCTCATACCGATAAAGTTTGGATTGAAGATCTTCAATATCGGTTTCCAGACGGTCAATTTTAGCATCCTTATTGACTATTCTCTGTTGTAAGTTCGAGACATGATCTCGTTCTATGTTAGCCTCCCTCTTGACAAACGACATCTTGTGGCGGCATCGGCCTCCGCAATAGACGATTCGGCTAAGCGAGGAGTACTACACTCAGGATATTGGCACTATGAGATCAATCACAACTGGCTGCGGAATGAAAAATACATACCTTGGGTTTTGGCCAACTCCTTCTCCAGCACTCGACACCGTTCACGCTCCTGCTCAAAGAAGTGACGAAGATTCTCCCTCTCGATAGCATCCCGACGGTGAATGGCAGCACTCAATAGCGAGCGGTTGACATCCTAAAAACAATGCCAACATAGTCAGCCCTAAACCAGCACAAGAACGCGACACCCGAGCAACTCAACTCACCAGGAGGTCGAAGGTACTTTTTAGGCCGGCCTCATACAATGCGACGGCATTGACCTTCTCTTCATCGGACAAAGAGGCGAAATCGGGAGAAATGAGCGCCCCAAGCGAGTCACATATAGGGCCCGAGATAGTGAAGGAGGTACTACTACTGGGATTAGGAACCACGGTAGGAAAAGCCTTCAGCGGTTGCCCATCGACACTCTCCATATCACGGTCGATCGAATCGCCCCCACCGCCACCCGATTTTCCCCGCTTTGGCCCAACTCCCCTCCTTATCGACATCGTCCTCGTCGTCAAACGGATCTTCCTCATCATCACCGTCAGACACAACATACACAGTGCCATCGGCAAGCACAATCCCTTCACCAGCCACTTCCCGGGGCACATCCTTCTCCGGGGCAGGCACATCCCCCTTAGGTTCCTTACCCTTACCCTTAGGCTTCCCACCTACAAAGGCAGATGAATCATCAGACGACTTAAGAGGCGACCTCCCCAGGAAATGTGACAAAGGTAGTCGATCATCGGGATCCTCACCCTCCTTCGCCGAGGTACCAGCAACCTTGTCAACCTTCAACTTCTGCGTACCAGCCGACATCAGATCCATGCAAGGTAACAAATAGGGGCACGTACATGTACGTTAAATAAAAAACAATGAGTATATTTGTTACCTTTCCTGTATCCTCCTCGGCTCCGCCAATCCTATCCCTCTTCCGATGAACGAAAACTTGGAAGGAGTACCACAGGACTTAGTCCGAAAACACCACCAAAACAAAATACTACCCCGTAAGCCTCCCCGATCCGATCAACCAAACTAGAGAAACAAAGAAATGCACCGACGATCAACGTTGACTACCCGAAAGGATAAACTTCGGCCGGAGGAGGAAGCTTGCCACTCAAAAGAGGGCCGTAAATGGCCAGCGGAACCCGGTCCCAAGCCGTATCATTGGTATGACGGGCGTGCTTGTTGGAACTCTTCCCTCGGGGTCCTCATCCAAAAGAAGCCTCCTGACTCCCTCGGGAAGGGTCTTATGACGGTGAGGGCTGGCAGCAAATCCGGCGAGATCGCCGTTAGTAGTGGTCCCGCTCCGATAATTGTCGGCGAAGGCGCGGGAGTATAGTCACTCGCTTTGGGAAGGATCGTAAGTGGACCAAGCGGTAGGAGAACACTCGCCCGGCTACGCCTCTCCACTCGGACAAGATGCGGAAAGTATTGCCATTCCACTGGGCCAGAGCGCGACACGGGCGAATCTTGGAGAGAGCCTCGTACCAAAATGGACGACTAGGATCATACAGGGGAAAACGCAGTCCGAGCTCCAGCTGGCCCCTGGTAACAATGGTCGCCTCGGCCGAATGGGGAAACCTCAGAACATCATCTTTTCTCAAGACACCCTTCTGGCCTGACAAGAGCCTGACGTCATATCCGTGAAGATCGAACTCGCTCTTTAACTGATGAACATACTGCTCATCCGACGAGATCCTTAGAGCCCTCTTGTCAGCCCTACAAGAAAACGAAGATGAGTTATCAGGAAAGATAGAATCAAGAGCGCGGTAATCATACTTGGAAGGACTCTCTATGACGAACAAGGAATCAAGCGATACGCCGTCGTCATCAGAAAACACGTAACTCACACACCTTTTTTCCGTCATTTGAGGAGTTGAAGAGGCCATGTAAACTGATAAGAAAAACGGCAGAAGAAGCAAAAGCACGACCGGAACCGGAGAATGCAGCGGCGACGGAAACGGAGAAGACGACGGATAACGAAGAAGGAAGGGAAGAAATTTGTTAAGAAATTAGCCGGCAACAGCGAAAAGAGGGTGGAGGAAAGATGAAGACGCAAAGGAGAAGGAGACGCAGAGAAGATGGAAACAAGAGGATGAAGTTGCAGAGGAAGAAATAAGAGGGAAACTAGGCTCGAGCGCTGGATTTATAAACCCATCCCGTGGTAACCGGCAGAGAAGGTGAACCGGTTGGAGTAACTGAAGCGAGTGGGGAACAGCATGCGTGAAAACCGGCATGACCGAGGACGTGGGAAGACGAGGCGGTTATTCTTCCCCACGTGTTGGCCACACGAGTGAAAGAAGGGGCATAAATGTAGGTGTAAATAATCCACAGGGACAGGTGGAACGATCCTAAGCCATGGCGTACCGGAGCAAGCATGCATCTGGAGTACCGGATCGCCTCTCCAAATCTGGGCGTGAGGAAAGAGGAGCCGAAAGTCGAAGGAAAAGGGAAAAAAGCGTGATGCGATGGACATCGGGCACTGGAGCCATAAATGCACTGACAGGGTTGGTGAAGAGATAAGAAGGACTCGGTCAGGGAAGGCTCGGCCAAGGATCCCAAGGGCGACATCGGTTATTCCCATCGAACGGGCGACATCGAGCGACGAGCTAACAGAAGCAGGCATCATTCGGCTCGGCGTAGTGACTCGAACAAACAAGAACAATCGGCTGGGGCATCGACTGATCGCTCGGGAGGAACATCGAGGAAGCTACACCAAGCCTAACACCGTAGTACTGGATGTATCATCACTTGTAACTATAAATAGAGACCATGTAGAGAGAAAGAACTCAAGCAAGAAGTGAGGAAAGAGAGCGTACTAGAGCATTGAGAGAGAGATAAATCCGTCTTGTAACCTTGAACCGAGTAATAAGATCTCCTTTTACACCCCCGTGGACGTAGGTAATCATGCCGAACCACGTATATCTTGTGTTCTATTACTTCTTTCGTTCGTTTTGCTTCCATGTGTATGTGTTTAGTTACCTTTGGATGTAGTGGTAGGATTTTCTACATCTACAATGATGATCAGTAAAAATGCCCAAGAAATGAAGATGAATAAAAATGAGATGAAATGATGCTATTTGAGTATTCTTATTTAATGAAGCCATGGCTAGTTAGCTTTGTTGACTTTATCAATGTATTATATATTTCATCACTGGATACAATAACCACCTTGATCTATGAAAAACACCAGCTTTGAGCCATGAATGACAATAAAATCTACACACATGTATTCCCAATCACAGATTTGATCGAAGGAAAATAATACATTTTACATATGAAGATGCGAAAGTTGCATTTGGAGCAATAAGATAAGCTAGTAGTATTTTATTCAACTGGATTAATAAGTGATTAATTCCCACCCTTAACCAGTGAACAGGGAAAGAATAATACAAAAGTATTAATCAAACTGAATGGTAACACCGGGGATTAAGAACCAAAGAAATCCAAATCAACTAAGTACTTGTCAAGAACTGTGCAGGAAATTTCAGAGACAGGGCCTAAGGATTATGTGCTCACGTGCCATAATCCTTAGGCCCATGAAGCAAAGAAAGGTGTTGAGGTGAGTAGTATCTCGACTTGTATCAGAAAGTCGAGAAAGGTGCCGCAGCAAGTCTTGAGCTCTGCCTCAAAGGAAGACTCACTACCTTTTGCATCTCTGTGCTGCTCAATTTCCTCTTTTTAAAGGAAGCACCTTCCTTTAGCAGCTCTTCTGAGTCACCAGTAGATTTTATCTCATTTGTAGCACCTCTGTTCTCACCTATTGGTGTGATACTTCCTCCCTCTGTGGCACCTGAGTGGCAAATATGAGAACATGAGAGACAAATATGAGAGAACCAACTATTTCAATAGAACATTCAACGCTGAAGTTTCTACCAGGGAACGGTCAACAATATAAACACATTATACTAGTGAAATCCTAGAAAGCAATATGATCCCCAACTTTAATGCTTAACTAACTTGGTTCCGCCTGAGATGTATACGAGAACCCTAAACATTTCTTGAGTCTCTATAACAAAAATTGAGTAATTAAAAACATTATTATGTGACCCACCTCCGCTAGGTGCATCTGAAGGAAATGGTGACGCATCATGTTCGGCGTTATTTTCCTCGTTTGAACTTTCATCATGCAACTCACCTTCGTCATGTGCATCAACGCGAGAACTAGAACATGTACAGGAATTGAAATTTCCAACCTGGATTTGGAGTTGTCCAACCTGGTTTTGAAGTTTTTCAACCTGGGAACGTAGTTGCCCTAATAAGTACCACAAGCCTTCTTTGGTGTTGGCGGATCCTGTAGTTGAACTTCCTCAAATTGGATCTGTACTTGCTCAATAAGTTCCTCCAATGGTTGAACTTCCTCAATAATTTCCTGCACTGGTTGAACTTCCTCTGCCTGTGGAGCAAGGTATGGGCATTCATATTTGATTCAAAATTCATATTTACAAATAATCATCCATAAAATCAAAATAACGAATTATTCAACTATCAGTATTATCCTCCAAACGAGTACAATGTTGTTAATCATTACTTAAGGCTCTGATATGCTGCGAGGTAGACACTCTGAGCTCTAGTACCAGGTAAAAATTCGATGTCCATAAGCTCTATCAGCTACCATGAAAGTATGTGAGTTTCAATACTTTACAGTACCCTTGAAAGTAGATCTACTCAAGCCATCCAAACATTTTTCAGTCGTTCAGTTCACTATGATCCTCATTGAGATGGAAGGTTTACATGCATATCAAAATATGCGTACTAGGGGAATTACCGGAATTCTAAAGTTCCAATCATAGCATTATGTCAGATACATAGCTATTCTATAAGAAGGTCAAACCTGAATTTCAAAACATGCCTAGGGGGCAAATTGGCCAAATTCAACAATGATAATCACAACAATAGGAATTTGAAAAGGGAATGTGTAATCAATTCCTACTTCTATTCAGAATCTAGCATAAGTGAGTCTAAGCTTGTTTAAAGTAACCCATCTACCAATAGAACTAGCACTAAGTCCCAATTTGTCCCAAATGTGGAGAGCAACATAGCAGACTCTTGCCAATACTGGGATGGTTTCATCTCAGCTAGTAATTGTTCTATCAGAGGATTCCCAGGCCTAATCACCTTTTACTAGCAATGGAAGGTGTTGAGGTGAGTAGTATCTCGACTTGTATCAGAAAGTGAAAGCTTAGGAAGCTTGCAAGAGATAGAAGCTTTTGGGAGAGCTTGCAAATTTGCCTTTCTGAGAGTGTAAGTGTAACACCCCGTGTTTTTAGCATGGCGCATGCTAAAAGATGCGCCATTTGCTTGTGATGAAGCTTCATCCAAAGCTTAAAGCGTGAAAAAGGTGGATTGGCTTAAGGTTAATACAGCGCCAAAAATGGCGCATTATGTTTGGCATTAGGCCAGTTGGGTAGGTGGGATCGATCTTACAACGAAATCATTGTGCAATAAACAGAAACAGTCAGAAGACCGGGTGGTGCGCAATCATTGTACGTAATCGTTGTGGGTAATCATTGTGCAACAAATGATTTAAAAATTGGTGCACAATCATTGTGCAGCGAGACGGACGAGTGGTGCACAATCATTGTGCAATAGAACGGAGACTCGGCAATGATTGCCGATCCTTCAGAAATTCATGGCAACGACCATGAATAGTGAAGCATGTCAATATGCTCCCCTTTTCATACTTGTAGAAATTCCATTAAAACATATATAGGGAGGGGTAGTTGGTTGAAGGTGCATATGCGGACTATGTACCAAGTAAGCTTCATAGCTTAGCTGGAAGGGCATAAATGATGCCTAAGGCTCATTTATAGTTGCGTAGCCTTTCGAAGAGGGTATTTGATGCGTTGGCATCGCTATGCCACAAGCGGGACCCGATGATGCATAATTATTATGCATCTTGGCGGAATGGCCTATACGGACCGGGGCCATTACCGTTTTGCTAGGCCACACCTTGCAAACGATTTGGTTTAATTTTACGTCCCTTCGTGGATGAACTACGGTCCTGTGCTTGATCCCTTTAGAGTAGGGAAGGGTACGTAGGCAGCCGCAATGAGTTGCGGCATTGCCGGTCCGAGACGTTGGCCCCTCATATCATCTAAGCTTGGTAGCTCGACGCAAGAGATGATTGTGGCCAGACTCGATGAGGCTTAGTTGCATGCCAGTAAGTGGATGCTCATACTTCCTATATCAAGTTATAAAGAGATGGTAAGCGAGGTAACGTGGGAAATGGCAAGGGCTTGGTGTGGCCTACGCTAAAGTCTAAGGCTTATGCCTGGACAAGACACGGCAATGTGACGGTTGCTCAGCTAGCTAGGAAATTCATTTATGAATTCCCTACGTAAAGGTAAAGCCAGAGACGCATGAAAAATGCATTGGCATTGGCCTTATGGCCTTAAACCCTTTTAAGGGACAAGGGTAAGTTGGAATGGTGTGGAAGCTAAGTTAGTCATGTCATGCTCCACGAGCATGCTTGCAAGGGCAATTGGACGTGCATTTGCCTAGCTTTGAGGCCCGGATCGTAGCTTCATCATGGCGCACCGGGAGATTACGGCATGGGGGCACGCGCCAAAGGCGTAATTTTCCGGTCCGTCACGAATGGTATCGAGCAAGTTCCGAGAAAACTCTAGGGACTTGTGCGGAGTGGACTCATTGGCGAGTGTTTTCCTTGATGGAAACATAAAGTTGGAGAGTAGGCCAACTTTTGCGCGGGAAGAGTTTGTAATTGCTTTGCCGATTACTATGAGAATCGAGTTGAGCTTGTTCAAGTCTTGTGAGATTGCCTGGCCTAAGTGGCACCCCACTTACGAGTGGATATCCAGGAAGGCCGTGCGGGACGGTGGGTAGACAATGGGACTGATCATCCCCACACGTTGGCACCGGCCAAGGGTGTGCGTTGTCGAGCCCGGCTAGCATCCCACTTACAGTGGCAACCTGGATGACCGTCGGGGACGGTGGGCAACCTGAATCTTGATCCACACAACCTTTGTGCTAAAATTTTGTCATTTTGATGACATCTTTCAACCTTGTGAACCTTAGGGACTTAAGTGCGTAGTATGGGATGCGCATTCGGGATACCTTGTCGAGATATCCTCTTGGCACCGGCCAATTGCGATTCTTGGTTTAGTTGTGGGCACTTTTGGATCCTCAGGCAGGTGGTATGGGACATGTGCTCGGAAGGTCTAAATTGTTGTTCATGACAACTTGAAGAAACCAGATGATTTACGAGCATTTGGTATGGGACTTTTGCTCATGGAATCCAACTCGAAGAGATTGTCCACAATAGCTTTGGTTTTGAATTTCGGGACGAAATTCTTTGAAGGTGTGATAATGTAACACCCGTGTTTTTAGCATGGCGCATGCTAAAAGATGCGCCATTTGCTTGTGATGAAGCTTCATCCAAAGCTTAAAAGCGAGCGTGAAAAAGGTGGATTGGCTTAAGGCCAATACCGCGCCAAAAATGGCGCATTATGTTTGGCATTAGGCCAGTTGGGTAGGTGGGATCGATCTTACAACGAAATCATTGTGCAATAAACGAAGCTTGATCGGAAGACCTATGGTGCGCAATCATTGTACGTAATCGTTGTGGGTAATCATTGTGCAAACAGACGAGAAAAATTGGTGCACAATCATTGTGCGTGGACGGGCGAGTGGTGCACAATCATTGTGCAATAGAACGGAGACTTCGGCAATCATTGCCGGTCCTTGAGAAATTCATGGCAACGGCCATGAATAGTGAAGCATGTCAATATGCTCCCCTTTTCATACTTGTAGAAATTCCATTAAAACATATATAGGGAGGGGTAGTTGGTTGAAGGTGCATATGCGGACTATGTACCAAGTAAGCTTCATAGCTTAGCGGGAAGAGCATAAATGATGCCTAAGGCTCATTTATAGTTGCGTAGCCTTTCGAAGAGGGTATTTGATGCGTTGGCATCGCTATGCCACAACATGGACCCGATGATGCATAATTATTATGCATCTTGGCGGAATGGCCTTATACGGACCAGGCCATTACCGTTTTTGCTAGGCCACAGCCTTGCAAACGATTTGGTTTAATTTTTGTCCCTTCGTGGATGAACTACGGTTACGTGCTTGATCCCTTTAGAGTAGGGAAGGGTACGTAGGCAGCCGCAATGAGTTGCGGCATTGCTTAGGTCCGACACGTTGGCCCCTCATATCATCTAAGCTTGGTAGCTCGACGCAAGAGATGATTGTGGCCAGACTTGATGAGGCTTAGTTGCATGCCGATAAGTGGATGCTCATACTTCCTATATCAAGTTATAAAGAGATGGTAAGCGAGGTAACGTGGGAAATGGCAAGGGCTTGGTGTGGCCTACGCTAAAGTCTAAGGCTTATGCCCGGACAAGACACGGCAATGTGACGGTTGCTCGGCTAGCTAGGAAATTCATTTATGAATTCCCTACGTAAAGTAAAGCAGAGACGCATGAAAAATGCATTGGCATTGGCCTTATGGCCTTAAACCCTTTTGCGGGACAAGGGTAAGTTGGAATGGTGTGGAAGCTAAGTTAGGCTGCGTCATGCTCCACGAGCATGCTTGCAAGGGCAATTGGACGTGCATTTGCCTAGCTTTGAGGCCGGATCGTAGCTTCATCATGGCGCACCGGGAGATTACGGCTGCGGGGGCAACGCGCCAAAGGCGTAATTTTCGATCCGTCACGAGTAAGTGTAGTATATTTCTCTGACCAACAACTTGTTGTCTGGTGGAAATAGGTAAGACCTATTTATACAAGTCGAGATTGAAACGTACCCTGGCCTCATGAAGGAAGAGAGTAAAGGGTGAAATAATGGGAGGAGGTGGTAACCGCATGGTTTAATGGGTGAAAACGTTTTCACCATTATTTCCTCTTTTATTTGACCACTTTATTCCTTTTCACGCTTTCTTAAAGTGAGCGTAGTGTACTGCTGCATCTTTGTGACCGCCAAACCAAAACCCTAAAGAAGCATCCCCCGGTTTGTGTCGATGTCTCGAGTGTTGGTTTCATCTTGAGTGCAAGTGGCGCTGCTAGTGGCGCGTGTGTTTTTAGCTTAGTTGGTCGAGAAAGGTTGAATCTTTCATGATTGATCGTCTTGAACAATCTGTTACCATTGAAGATGCGAGATTAAAGAAAAGCGTTTTTTTCTTCATTTTCTGTATAAATTCTTTTGCTCATAGAATAAAGATGGGGTTAATTAAATTGAATCCTTTGCGAAGACTTCTCCAGAAAAAAGGACCTTTCCATATAGAAAAAGAAAGTATGAAAGTATAGATTACTATGTGCCGATTGAACCAATGACTATTCATGATTCCATATTGAATCAATTCCATAGCATGTGCCAATGGCATGTGCGGAATGCCTTGGTGGTAGGTTGCACGGTTTACAAGTTAGGCTACCAGCGTGTGTGTTTGGCATGAGCCAATGGCATGTGCGGAATGCCTTGGTGGTAGGTTGCACGGTTTGCAAGTTAGGCTACCGGCGTGTGTGTTTGGCATGTGCGAAATGCCTTGGTGGTAGGTTGCACGGTTTGCAAGTTAGGCTACCGGCGTGTGTGTTTGGCATGTGCGGAATGCCTTGGTGGTAGGTTGCACGGTTTGCAAGTTAGGCTACCAGGCGTGTGTGTTTGGCATGTGCGATGGCATGTGCGGCCATGTTGACCTAGTTGCAAGTCTTGCAAGCCTAGGGCGCTATGTTTGGCGTGGGCCAAAGGCATAGCGGCTTAGAAATATGGCTTGCGGCACGTGTTGGCATGTGCCAATGGCACGTGCGGCCATGTTGACCTAGTTGCAAGTCTTGCAAACCTAGGGCGCTATGTTTGGCGTGGGCCCAAGGCATAGCGGCTTAGAAATATTGCTTGCGGCACGTGTTGGCATGTGCCAATGGCACGTGCGGCCATGTTGACCTAGTTGCAAGTCTTGCAAACCTAGGGCGCTATGTTTGGCGTGGGCCAAAGGCATAGCGTCTTAGAAATATGGCTTGCGGCACGTGTTGGCATGTGCCAATGGCTCGTGCGGCCATGTTGACCTAGTTGCAAGTCTTGCAAACCTAGGGCGCTATGTTTGGCGTGGGCCAAAGGCATAGCGGCTCGGAAATATGGCTTGCGGCACGTGTTGGCATGTGCCAATGGCACGTGCGGCCATGTTGACCTTGTTGCAAGTCTTGCAAACCTAGGGCGCTATGTTTGGCGTGGGCCCAAGGCATAGCGGTTTAGAAATATGGCTTGCGGCACGTGTTGGCATGTGCCAATGGCACGTGCGGCCATGTTGACCTAGTTGCAAGTCTTGCAAACCTAGGGCGCTATGTTTGGCGTGGGCCAAAGGCATAGCGGCTCGGAAATATGGCTTGCGGTACGTGTTGGCATGTGCCAATGGCACGTGCGGCCATGTTGACCTAGTTGCAAGTCTTGCAAACCTAGGGCGCTATGTTTGGCATGGGCCCAAGGCATAGCGGCTTAGAAATATGGCTTGCGGCACGTGTTGGCATGTGCCAATGGCACGTGCGGCCATGTTGACCTAGTTGCAAGTCTTGCAAACCTAGGGCGCTATGTTTGGCGTGGGCCAAAGGCATAGCGGCTCGGAAATATGGCTTGCGGCACGTGTTGGCATGTGCCAATGGCACGTGCGGCCATGTTGACCTAGTTGCAAGTCTTGCAAACCTAGGGCGCTATGTTTTGCGTGGGCCCAAGGCATAGCGGCTCGGAAATATGGCTTGCGGCACGTGTTGGTATGTGCGGCCATATTGACTTAGTTGCAAGTCTTGCAAACCTAGGGCGCTATGTTTGGCGTGGGCCCAAAGGCATAGCGGCTTGGAATTTGGCGTTGTTGCCATGGTGCGCAGGGTGCGGCTTGGTTTGGCATTGTTGCCATGGTGCGCAGTATGCGGCTTGGTTTGGCATTGTTGCCATGGTGCGCAGTATGCGGCTTGGTTTGGCATTGTTGCCATGGTGCGGCTTGATTTGGCATTGTTGCCATGGTCGCAAGATGTCGGCTTGGTTTGGCATTGTTGCCATGGTGCGCGATATGCGGCTTGGTTTGGCATTGTTTCCATGGTGCGCGATGTCGGCTTGGTTTGGCATTGTTGCCATGGTGCGCATGTGGTGCGACTTGGTTTGGCATTATTGCCATGGTGCGCAGGGTGCGGCTTGGTTTGGCATTGTTTCCATGGTGCGCGATTATCGCGGCTTGGTTTGGCATTGTTAACATGGTGCGCGGTGCGGCTTGATTTGGCATTGTTGCCATGGTGCGCATATGCGGCTTGGTTTGGCATTGTTGCCATGGTGCGATGATATGCGGCTTGGTTTGGCATTGTTGTCATGGTGCGCAGTGCGGCTTGGTTTTGGCATTGTTGCCATGGTGCGCGGGTGCGGTTTGGTTTGTCATTGTTGCCATGGTGCGCGTTATGCGGCTTGGTTTGGCATTGTTGCCATGGTGCGCAATATCACGACTTGTTTTGGCATGGTTGCCATGGTGCTTTCAGTCGCGGCTTGGTTTGGCATGGTTGCCATGGTCGCATGATATCGCGGCTTGTTTTGGCATGGTTGCCATGGTGCGCAGTGCGGCTTGGCTTAACCACGGTTGCCATGGTGCGCGATGTCGCGGCTTGGTTTAGCATGGTTGCCATGGTGTGCGATATCCTGCGGCTTGTTTTGGCATGGTTGCCGTGGTGCGTAGAGTGCGGCTTGGTTTGGCATGGTTGCCATGGTGCGCATGTATGCGGCTTGTTTTGGCATGGTTGCCATGGTCGCGCGATATGCGGCTTTTTTGGCATGGTTGCCATGGTCGCGATATCGCGGCTTGTTTTGGCATTGTTGCCATGGTGCGCGATATGCGGCTTGTTTTGGCATGGTTGCCATGGTGCGCGCAGTGCGGCTTGGTTTGGCATGGTTGCCATGGTCTGTGAGTGCGGCTTGGTTTGGCATGGTTGCCATGGTGCGCAATATGCGGCTTAGTTTTGGAATTAGGGTTACGTGTTTGAAAACCTAATGCGGTATTTTGAAAAAATACCCCTTTGGCAATTATTTACACCTGAGTTAAATGCTCTTATTTAATGTGTTGCGGGTAACACTAGGTCATGGGGTTTTACGATTTTACCCCTTGTCTAAAAACCACCATCAACATTAAGTCCCCGCTTGATCGGAACAGGGGGCTTTGTTGCGAGGTAAGCATAAGATGGTGACAAAGCGTTAACAACAACCCGTAAAGAAAATTGAAGGAGGCTTGTCGACCTTTATAAATAGGATTTGGGATCCTTGCCTCTGGTAGTTTTGCACAAATCGGGAGGGTGGCACAATTGGTGGGCCGGTGCATCTTGGGCGGCGGCGGGAAGTTGGCGTGAGTTTGGAACCGAGTGGGCTAGCTGGTGGGACCAGGCGCAATTGGTGGGCGGGTCCAACTTGGAAACCATGCTTGCGGGCGTGACTTGGGAGGCATTGAGAAGTCGCAATTGGTGGGGCCGGTCCAATCTTGGAAACCATGCTTGCAGGCGTGACTTGGGCGGCATTGGGAAGTCGCAATTGGTGGGGCCGGACAACTTGGAAATCATGCTTGCGGGCGTGACTTGGGCGGCATTGAGAAGTCGCAATTGGTGGGGGCGGTCCAATCTTGGAAACCATGCTTGCGGGCGTGACTTGGGCGGCATTGGGAAGTCGCAATTGGTGGGGCCGGTCCAATCTTGGAAACCATGCTTGCGAGGCGTGACTTGGGCGGCATTGGGAAGTCGCGATTGGTGGGGCGGGTCAATCTTGGAAACCATGCTTGCGGGCGTGATTTTGATAAAGGGAAATCCTTCCCTATTTCAAAGTCTTTCACGCCTATATATATATATATATATATATATATATATAAAGCCCCTTTTCCCCATTCTGCGCTTTATTCTTTCTTCTTTTCATACTTCATACTAGCGTCAAAGAGTGACCGGCTTCCAGGTATGTCTTCGAGTACTCTTCTTTCTCTATTTTTTTTTTATAGGTATAAACCTTAAAAGTAGGCGCTTCCACAATCTTTGCATATGATTCCTTGGCTTGCCTCTAAGGAAAATACTGCGTGTGTATTTCGAACCCGTAGAGAACCCTGTATGAATCCAGAAAGAAGAATACTGTATATATGCTTCATATGACTTCGAACCCGCAGGAAATATTGTATATATGATTTTGCTTTTTGAAAGAAGTATCACGCGCGTAGTTTTGGACCAATAGAAAAATGCTCCATATATATTTTTGAACTCGAAGAAGGATACTGTAGACACACTTGTACCGTATAGAATGCGCGTATATAGTTTGAAACCGGAAAATATCACGTATATAGTCTTGAACCCGAATAAAATACCGTGTATATAGTCTTGAAACCGAATTTGTTGGGTACGATTATGTGTCGGGAGATAACTTCGTCTTTCTCCATTTGTTTTGTGCGGATATCTTATTACCAAATTGTTATGAAGGAATTCGATAAGATGTTACACGAACTACATTTCACTTCGTCGAAGGATGCTCATAATTCCAACCGAACACGGATGATGAATTCTTCACTAGAGCCCTCGCCCACCTCGGAAGAATCCCCCAGGTTTCGTGCCAATTTTGCTAACCGGTGGTGAGGATGACAGGAAGACACGCTCGGTTCGCCCAGAGAGCACCATTCGGTTTTGTCTTCATAAAGGGGTATATTCCTCTTCCAACATTGACTTTAGGATGTGTCAAAGTCCATTGCGTTCTTTTGACGGATGGGTTGAATTCATGGTGAGCGAGGAGCGCATAAATACCATCTTGACTCAAGCGCAGTCATTGATCTTGTCAAGACTTCGATAAATCTTGAGATTAGGAAGGACATCCCGGGCTTAGTTGCTTTCATCTCCAGGATGGTGTTCGGACACCCATACAATCATATGTAGATGGGGTGAGATAACTTTCTCCTTTGAGAGTGTGGCTCTCTTCTTTGAATCTTCCGGTAACTTGGAATCTCGAAATCCAATTTTAAAAGTGAGGCGAAGATGCGAGATGACCTGGCCGCTAAGTTGGGGGATTTCACTCGGAAAGACTCCATTGCGAAGTCGAAGGACTCTGCCCGGAAAGAGGATGAAAGATGCCCTTACGGTTGGTGGATATCTCAATGGTTTCCGGACGAGTTGGAGCATGAACAGAAGCAGTGATCTTCATGTCGCATCATTTTGGCTCTCTCGGTTGTCTAGAGACATTTTGATGACGGTTACGGCAAGAAGGGAATAAGACCGAGTTGTTGGAGATTGTTTGTGAAATTGGCAAAGGATGAAGTTCTTCCCATTGGCAAGCTGTTCCTTGGTTCCAACGTATGTGCATCTGGATCACACAGTTGCGAACATGCGAGTTTCGAATTGTTTCATGAAAGTGGATTCATATGTGCACGTTGCTTTTACGCAAGTCCTGCTATGGGAGCACTTTGAGAAGTATGCTCAAAACCGTTGCCTTCGCTTCCGTGAGTTGGGGTGGCTCCCCGAATTCTTCGATGGGTGAACGGGCGTCAAGAGTTGGCGTGAGCTTGGTTAGTTTTCTTGATAAGTTGCATGAAATCAATTTTCGTCCATGGGGGCCAGTCCATAATTCGGTGACTCAAATTGGAACTTTTGCTTACGCTCCGCTCATGTCTTTGTCTTCGATGACGATTTGAGCGTTGGTGAAAACCTGTTCATTCAAAGCCGCTTGCCGGTTATATGTCGTCTTTCTTCGTGGGGTCTTTCCGGATAGCTGCTTACAATATTGACCGTCTGCTCTTCACATGGGTTTCGATCAAGGGTGCCTCTCGTTTGCCGTAGGTGATCCCTAAGGATTCGTTGCGTGTCTCCCTTGACGCTTGTGTCCTTAAGCGGGTATCCGTCTTTCCTTTTTCGAGATGGGAAGAGTAACCGACGACCTTCGGCTATAATGGGTTTTGGTGCGACGAGTTTACTATGATCCGCGATTTTGTGAATAACGCGGTGGAAAACGTTCGTTCCAAACCTTCTCCACCGATTCGAAGGAGTATCCAATGTTGAGAGATCCCAAGCGAAAGTTGCCTAGCAATTCGGAAAGCCCCGGGCCAAGGAACGGAGAACGAAGAATCGTCTTTGGCGGGTTCGGACGGTTTCACAAGATCCTCCCACGGCTCTTGTGTCTTTCGGTTCTTCCAATAACCGGGTATGTGTCGCCTCTTCATGGGTTTGTCTCAAAACACACGTAAATTTCTGGCCGAGAATATGTGTCTTGTTTCCTTCGAGGGCTTCGGTAGTGTTAACGCTTTCGCTGCTCTTGCACGTTGCCGGGAGACGGCAGTTTCTTCAAGGAATTCCGCGGCAGAGCCTACTCATAGCGGTGATGAGTCGGGAGAAGAAGAAAGTTCAACAAGCGAGAGTGATTCCTCTGGCGAGCACTTGGTTCTTCTTCGGAAGCGGTTCGGTGAGTTTCGCATTTCTTTGTTTCTTCTTCTTGTTTCTTCTTTTAAAAATGTCTAACTCAAGTTTGCGGGAGGAATCGGTTCGGAGGATGATTAAGGATGGAGTCACACGAAAACTTGCCTTTGGTGACCACCGCGATGTAACACCCGTGTTTTTAGCATGGCGCATGCTAAAAGATGCGCCATTTGCTTGTGATGAAGCTTCATCCAAAGCTTCCTTTGCATGGTGAGATGCATTTGGCCCTGGGCCATATCCGGTGCCAAGTAAGGCACATCGCATATGCATATTGGCTAAGGCCAATATGGCATTGGTTGGAAGCTACATTGGCCAAGAGCCAATCTTGCATCAAATGATGCATTAGGTCGGTTAGGTAGATGACCTTGAAACCGGACGGCCAACATGGCCGGACATCGGGTTAGCGATGGGCGGCCAACATGGCGGACATCGGAGTTGGCATTGGTAGTGACCAGCCATCTTGGCCGGTTATGCAAGAAAATACATGGCAACGGCCATGAATAGTAAACGGGGAGTTGATGAAATATTTTGGTCCCCCAAATTGAGTTCTAAAAATGTCAAATTAACATATATAGGGAGGGGTAGTTGGTTGATGGTGCATATGCGGACTATGCACCAAGTAAGCTTCATAGCTTAGTTTGAAGAGTATAAATGATGCCTAAGGCTCATTTATAGTTGCGTAACCTCGCGAAGAGGGCATTTGATGCTTAGGCATCATTATGCCATATTGCGGACCAAACATGCATCACTTGGATGCATTCGACGGAAGCGGCCTATACGGACTAGGCCATTTCCATTATTGCTTGGCCACGGCCATGCAAACGAGTTGGCTTAAGTTTCTGTCCCTTCGTGATGAACTACGGTCTGTGCTTGATCCCTTTAGAGTAGGGAAGGGTACGTAGGCAGCCGCAATGAGTTGCAGCATTGCCGGTCCAGCACGTTGGCCCCTCATATCATCTAAGCTTGGTAGCTCGACGCAAGAGATGATTGTGGCCAGACTTGATGAGGCTTAGTTGCATGCCAGTAAGTGGATGCTCATACTTCCTATCAAGTTATGAAGAGATGGTAAAGCGAGGTAACGTGGGAAATGGCAAGGGCTTGGTGTGGCCTACGCTAAAGTCTAAGGCTTATGCCTGGACAAGACACGGCAATGTGACGGTTGCTCAGCTAGCTAGGAAATTCATTTATGAATTCCCTACGTAAAGGTAAAGCCAGAGACGCATGAAAAATGCATTGGCATTGGCCTTATGGCCTTAAACCCTTTTGCGGCACAAGGGTAAGTTGGAACAGTGTGGAAGCTAAGTTAGGCTGCGTCATGCTCCACGAGCATGCTTGCAAGGGCAATTGGACGTGCATTTGCCTAGGCTGTGAGGCCGGAAGTTAGCTTCATCATGGCGCACCCGGGAGATTACGGCCTGCGGGGGCAACGCGCCAAAGGCGTAATTTTCCGGTCCGTCACGAGATGGTATCGAGCAAGTTCCGAAAACACTAGGGACTATGCGGAGTGGACTCATCAAACGAGTATTTTTCCTTCAAAGGAAATAATGTTGGAGAGTAGGCCAACTTTTGCGCGGAAAGAGTTTGTAAGCTTCAATGCCGATTACTTTTGTGAATCGAGTTGAGCTTGTTCATGTCTTTGTGAGTTTGCACGGCTAAGTGGCACCCCACTTACAGTGGATATCCGGAAGACAAATGCAGGACGGTGGGTAGACAATGGGGACCGATCATCCCCACACGTTGGAAACGGCCAACGGTGTGCGTTGTCGAGCACGCTAGCATCCCACTTACAGTGGCGGCTGGATGACCCGTCGGGGACGGTGAGCAATCTGAATCTTGATCCACACAAAGATTGTGCTAAAATTTTGTCATTTTGATGACACCTTCCAACTTGTGAACCTTAGGGATTCCCGAGTGTGTAGTATGGGATGCACATTCGGGATACCTTGTCGAGATATCCTCTTGGCACCGGCCAATTGCGATTCTTGGTATTGTTGTGGGCACTTTTGGATTCCTGGGCGGGTGGTATGGGACATGTGCTCGGGAAGGTCTAAACTTGTTGTTCATGACAACTTGAAGAAACCCGTGATTTCGAGCATCGGTATGGGACTTTTGCTCGGGAAATCCAACTCGAAGAGATTGTCCACAATAGTTTTGGTTTTGAATTTGAGGGACGAAATTCTTTGAAGGGTGTGATAATGTAACACCCAGTGTTTTTAGCATGGCGCATGCTAAAAGATGCGCCATTTGCTTGTGATGAAGCTTCATCCAAAGCTTCCTTTGCATGGTGAGATGCATTTGGCCCTAGGCCATATCTCGGTGCCAAGTAAGGCACATCGCATATGCATATTGGCTAAGGCCAATATGGCATTGGTTGGAAGCTACATTGGCCAAGAGCCAATCTTGCATCAAATGATGCATTAGGTCGATTGGGTAGATGACCTTGAAATCGGCCGGCCAACATGGCCGGACATCGGGTTAGCGATGGACGGCCAACATGGCCGGACATCGGAGTTGGCATTGGTAGTGACCAGCCATCTTGGCCGGTTATGCAAGAAAATACATGGCAACGGCCATGAATAGTAAACGGGGAGTTGATGAAATATTTTTGGTCCCCCAAATTGAGTTCTAAAAATGTCAAATTAACATATATAGGGAGGGGTAGTTGGTTGATGGTGCATATGCGGACTATGCACCAAGTAAGCTTCATAGCTTAGCCGGAAGAGTATAAATGATGCCTAAGGCTCATTTATAGTTGCGTAGCCTCGCGAAGAGGGCATTTGATGCTTAGGCATCATTATGCCATATTGCGGACCAAACATGCATCACTTGGATGCATTCCGACGGAACGGCCTATACGGACTAGGCCATTTCCATTATTGCTTGGCCACGGCCATGCAAACGAGTTGGCTTAAGTTTCTGTCCCTTCGTGATGAACTACGGTCTGTGCTTGATCCCTTTAGAGTAGGGAAGGGTGCGTGGCAGCCGCAATGAGTTGCAGCATTGCCGGTCCAGCACGTTGGCCCCTCATATCATCTAAGCTTGGTAGCTCGACGCAAGAGATGATTGTGGCCAGACTTGATGAGGCTTAGTTGCATGCCAGTAAGTGGATGCTCATACTTCCTATCAAGTTATGAAGAGATGGTAAGCGAGGTAACGTGGGAAATGGCAAGGGCTCGGTGTGGCCTACGCTAAAGTCTAAGGCTTATGCCTGGACAAGACACGGCAATGTGACGGTTGCTCAGCTAGCTAGGAAATTCATTTATGAATTCCCTACGTAAAGGTAAAGCCGCAGACGCATGAAAAATGCATTGGCATTGGCCTTATGGCCTTAAACCCTTTTGCGGCACAAGGGTAAGTTGGAACAGTGTGGAAGCTAAGTTAGCTGCGTCATGCTCCACGAGCATGCTTGCAAGGGCAATTGGACGTGCATTTGCCTAGCTGTGAGGCCCGGAAGTTAGCTTCATCATGGCGCACCGGGGAGATTACGGCCTGCGGGGCAACGCGCCAAAGGCGTAATTTTCCGGTCCGTCACAGCCGATGACTTGGAGATGGGAGTTAGCCAATTGCCGGGCACAAACGTGGTTCAGACGGTGGATGATTCTATGATGGTTGTTGCCGTAGACATGGAAGAAAATCTTTGCGAGTCGTGAGGCCACTTGCGGGCGCCATTTTTGATCCCCCGTACTTGGTTCCTTATCCGGGTCATGTCTTTGGTTGGTGGTTTTAGCGTGCTTGGCTAAGCATGAGGCGTTGTACACGAATCTGGGAGAAGCATGGACATATGGATACAACCAAGAAAGTCACTAGTCGATTCGCGGTGGTTAAGCGTGTGGAAGAGGCTTTATCTTCCATCGAGGATATGCGTGAGGTGACTGGTCACACCGTTTAAACGTTATTGCCGGCCGGGAGCACCGTCGCGACGTGTGCGTGGAAAGGGAGTTCAACACTTCGTGGTTTGTCGAAGGCCTTGCTGAGATCCAAAAGTTGAAAGATGCGGAATCGAAAGCCTTTCCGCCGAGGAGATCGCCGACGGAGATGGAACTCGAAAAGCTTTCCAAGATGTTGACTATGAAGAGAGCGGCTCTTGAAGACGCAAAGGTGACTTTCTCCAAGAAGAGGACTTGTTGGACGATTTTCCTTGAACGTTTCTCTGTTAAACTTTCATTTAGGTTTTTTTTTTGAAAGACATATTGGATGTCCGGTTCAAAACTTAACCTTTGATAGATAGTTGTAGCTTTTTAGGGTGTTGGATTATTTACGGGATGAATGGTTTTGATAATATAACTCGATTATGTTTTGGGAAAGGAATATTGCTTTTATGAAAGTGTGTGCTAGCAATAGGCACAAGACGCAATAGTATGACGGTTTTATTAAGAACCTAAAAAAAACAGGATCGTATATCTTGCCCAATCTAAATTTACTCACTTGCAAACACGCCTCTTTCCAAGTAAAAGGCGACTTTTCTTTGCAGCAAGGCGGCTTTGCCGGGTAGCATCGCCGATTAGTCCCCAATTCTTTGGTAGCGTATTCAGCGAGTCCCAGTTTTACTGGTGTATTGATAACCGGGTTGTCCGGCACTTCGAGTCGGACCGAGTCGCAAGTCCCAATCATTTGTGGCATCTTGAACGAGTCCCGGTTCCTCGTGTAGTTTTTGCAAATGGTAACCGAGTCGCCCAGTAGTTGAGTCGGATCGAGTTTCCTTCCCCTACCATCTTGATATCCGGGTCGAAAAAACGAGATCGACAGTCGACATTATAGCCGATAGATCAATCCTCTCGCGTGGTCGCCAATTGTTTATGGGTGAAAATCGTTTCTGTTGATTTCGGTAATTTCGTGAGTGAGTGAGAAACCGATTCAAACCCTAAACAAATATGTTGCACGTGAGCACTTTATAGGTTCGAGAGATCGATCTCGTACAAGTCCGGCCTAAACCAAGAAATGGCCGTTCCGGACTTGCTTCGGTCACAAAGTGGAGGAGAAGGGTTGATTTGGGGAGGGAAGCAAAGAAAGGTGTTGAGAGAGAGTAATATCTCGACTTGTATCGAAAAGTGAAAGCTTAGGAAGCTTGCAAGAGATGGAAGCTTTTGAGAGAGCTTGCAAAGTTGCCTTTACGAGAGTGTAAGTGTAGTATATTTCTCTGGCCAAAGGACACATTGTCCGGTGGAAATAGGTAAGACCTATTTATACAAGTCGAGATTGAAACGTACCCTGGCCTCATGAAGGAAGAGAGTAAAGGGTGAAATAATGGGAGGAGGTAGTAACCGCATGGTTTAATGGGCGAAAACGTTTTTTCACCATTATTTTCTCTTTTATTTGACCGCTTTATTCCTTTTCACGCTTTCTTAATGTGAGCGTAGTGTACGCCGCATCTTTGTGACCGCCAAACCAAAACCCTAAAGAAGCATCCCCGATTTGTGTTGATGTCTCGAGTGTTGGTTGCATCTTGAGTGCAAGTGGCTCTGCTAGTGGCGCGTGTGGCATGTGCCAATGGCATGCGCGGAATGCCTTGGTGGTAGTTTGCACGGTTTGCAAGTTGGGCAACCAGCATGTGTGATTGGCATGTGCCGATGGCATGTGCGGAATTCCTTGGTGGTAGGTTGCACGGTTTGCAAGTTAGGCTACCGGCGTGTGTGTTTGGCATGTGCCAATGGCATGTGCGGAATGCCTTGGTGGTAGGTTGCACGGTTTGCAAGTTAGGCTACCAGCGTGTGTGCTTGGCATGTGCCAATGGCATGTGTGGCCATTAGGGCCGTGACCTTGATAGGAAACTAGCTAGCGAGCATGTTTAAATGTGCCAATGGCATGCGTGGCCGTTAGGGCCGTGATTTCGCTAGGGAAACTAGCTAGCGAGCATGTTGGCATGTGCCAATGGCATGCGTGGCCGTTAGGGCCGTGACCTTGATAGGGAAACTAGCTAGCGAGCATGTTGGCATGTGCCAATGGCATGCGTGGCCGTTAGGGACGTGATTTTGCTAGGGAAACTAGCTAGCGAGCACGTTGGCATGTGCCAATGGCCTGCATGGCCGTTAGGGCCGTGACCTTGATAGGAAAACTAGCTAGCGAGCATGTTGGCATGTGCCAATGGCATGCGTGGCCGTTAGGGCCGTGATTTCGCTAGGGAAACTAGCTAGCGAGCATGTTTGCATGTGCCAATGGCATGCGTGGCCGTTAGGGCCGTGATTTCGCTAGGGAAACTAGCTAGCGAGCATGTTGGCATGTGCCATTGGCGCGTACGGCCATGTTGACCTAGTTGCATGTTTTATGTTTGGCGTGTGCCAAAGGCATAGCGGCTTGGAAGTATGGCTTGCGACACGTGTTGGCATGTGCCAATGGCACGTGCGGCCATGTTGACTTAGTTGCATGTTTTGCAAGCCTAGGGCGCTATATTTGGCGTGGGCCAAAGGCAAAGCGGCTTGGAAGTATGGCTTGCGACACGTGTTGGCATGTGCCAATGGCACGTGCGGCCATGTTGACCTAGTTGCAAGTCTTGCAAGACTAGGGCGCTATGTTTGGCGTGGGCCAAAGGCATAACGGCTTAGAAATATGGCTTGCGTCACGTGTTGGCATGTGCCAATGGCACGTGCGGCCATGTTGACCTAGTTGCAAGTCTTGCAAACCTAGGGCGCTATGTTGGGCGTGGGCCCAAGGCATAGCGGCTTGGAATTTGGCGTTATTTCCATGGTGCGCAGGGTGCGGCTTGGAAATATGGCTTGCGGCATGTGTTGGCATGTGCCAATGGCACATGCGGCCATGTTGACCTAGTTGCAAGTCTTGCAAGCCTAGGGCGCTATGTTTGGCGTGGGCCAAAGGCATAGCGGTTCGGAAATATGGCTTGCGGCACGTGTTGGCATGTGCCAATCGCACGTGCGGCCATGTTGACCTAGTTGCAAGTCTTGCAAACCTAGGGCGCTATGTTGGGCGTGGGCCCAAGGCATAGCGGCTTGGAATTTGGCGTTGTTGCCATGGTGCGCGGGGTGCGGCTTGGTTTGGCATGGTTGCCATGGTGCGCGAGAGTGCGGCTTGGCTTGGCACGGTTGCCATGGTGCGCGATGTATGCGGCTTGGTTTGACATGGTTGCCATGGTGCGCGTTATGCGGCTTGTTTTGGCATGGTTGCCATGGTGCGCGGTATCGGCTTGTTTTAGCATGGTTGCCATGGTGCGCGAGTGCGGCTTGGTTTGGCATGGTTGCCATGGTGCGCATGTGTGCGGCTTATTTTGGCATGGTTGCTATGGTGCGCGAGTGCGGCTTGGCTTGCACGGTTGCCATGGTGCGCGATGTGCGGCTTGGTTTGGTATGGTTGCCATGGTGCGCGGTATGCGGCTTGTTTTGGCATGGTTGCCATGGTGCGAAAGAGTGCGGCTTGGTTTGGCATGGTTGCCATGGTGCACATATCGGCTTGTTTTGGCATGGTTGCCATGGTGCGCGATATGCGGCTTGTTTTAGCATGGTTGCCATGGTGCGCGATATGCGGCTTGTTTTGGCATTGTTGCCATGGTGCGCGATATGCGGCTTGTTTTAGCATGGTTGCCATGGTGCGCGAAGTGCGGCTTGGTTTGGCATGGTTGCCATGGTGCGCGAGTGCGACTTGGTTTGGCATGGTTGCCATGGTGCGCGATATGCGGCTTAGTTTTGGAATTAGGGTTACGTATTTGAAAACCTTAATCGGTATTTTTAAAAAAAATACCCCTATTAATTATTTACACACGAGTTAAATACTCTTATTTAATGTGTTGCGGGTAACACTAGGTCATGGGGTTTCGATTTTACCCCTTGTTTAAAAACCACCATCAATAGCTGCGCATCTTTGTGACCGCCAAACCAAAACCCTAAAGAAGCATCCCCAAGTTTGTGTCGATGTCTCGAGTGTTGGTTGCATCTTGAGTGCAAGTGGCGCTGCTAGTGGCGCGTGTGGCATGTGCCAATGGCATATGCGGAATGCCTTGGTGGTAGGTTGCACGGTTTGCAAGTTAGGTTACCAGCGTGTGTGTTTGGCATGTGCCAATGGCATGTGTGGAATGCCTTGGTGGTAGGTTGCACGGTTTGCAGTTAGGCTACCCGGCGTGTGTGTTTGGCATGTGCGGAATGCCTTGGCGGTAGGTTGCACGGTTTGCAAGTTAGGCTACCAGCTTGTGTGTTTGGCATGTGCCAATTGCGCGTGCGGCCATGTTGACCTAGTTGCAAGTCTTGCAAACCTAGGGCGCTATGTTTGGCGTGGGCCCAAGGCATAGCGGCTTAGAAATATGGCTTGGGGCACGTGTTGGCATGTGCCAATGGCATGTGCGGCCATGTTGACCTAGTTGCAAGTCTTGCAAACCTAGGGCGCTATATTTGGCGTGGGCCAAAGGCATAGCGGCTCGGAAATATGGCTTGCGGCACGTGTTGGCATGTGCCAATGGCACGTGCGGCCATGTTGACCTAGTTGCAAGTCTTGCAAACCTATGGCGCTATGTTGGGCGTGGGCCAAAGGCATAGCGGCTTGGAAATATGGCTTGCTACATGTGTTGGCATGTGCCAATGGCACGTGCGGCCATGTTGACCTAGTTGCAAGTCTTGCAAACCTAGGGCGCTATGTTGGGCGTGGGCCAAAGGCATAGCGGCTTGGAAATATGGCTTGCGACACGCGTTGGCATGTGCCAATGGTAATTGCGGCTATGTTGACCTAGTTGCAAGTCTTGCAAACCTAAGGCGCTATGGTTGGCGTGGGCCCAAGGCATAGCGGCTTAGAAATATGGCTTGCGGCACGTATTGGCATGTGCCAATGGCACGTGCGGCCATGTTGACCTATTTACAAGTCTTGCAAACCTAGGGCATTATGTTTGGCGTGGGCCCAAGGCATAGCGGCTTAGAAATATGGCTTGCGGCACGTGTTGGCATGTGCCAATGGCACGTGCGGCCATGTTGACCTAGTTGCAAGTCTTGCAGACCTATGGCGCTATGTTGGGCGTGGGCCAAAGGCATAGCGGCTTGGAAATATGGCTTGCGACACGTGTTGGCATGTGCCAATGGCACGTGCGGCCATGTTGACCTAGTTGCAAGTCTTGCGGACCTATGGCGCTATGTTGGCGTGGGCCAAAGGCATAGCGGCTTGGAAATATGGCTTGCGACACATGTTGGCATGTGCCAATGGCACGTGCGGACATGTTGACCTAGTTGCAAGTCTTGCAAACCTAGGGCGCTATGTTGGGCGTCGGCCAAAGGCATAGCGGCTTGGAAATATGGCTTGCGACACGTGTTGGCATGTGCCAATGGCACGTGCGGCCATGTTTACCTAGTTGCAAGTCTTGCAAACCTAGGGCGCTATGTTGGGCGGGGGCCAAAGGCATAACGGCTTGGAAATATGGCTTGCGACACGCGTTGGCATATGCCAATGGCACGTGCGGCCATGTTGACCTAATTGCAAGTCTTGCAAACCTAGGGCGCTATGTTTGGCGTGGGCCAAAGGCATAGAGGCTTGGAAATATGGCGTTGTTGCCATGGTGCGCGAGGGTGCGGCTTGGTTTGGCATGGTTGCCATGGTGCGCATAGTGTGGCTTGGTTTGGCATGGTTGCCATGGTGCGCGATATGCGGCTTGGTTTGGCATGGTTGCCATGGTACGCAGTACGGCTTGGTTTGGCATGGTTGCCATGGTGCGCGATATGCGGCTTGGTTTAGCATGGTTGCCATGGTGCGCGATGCGGCTTGGTTTGGCATGGTTGCGATGGTGCGCGATATGCGGCTTGGTTTGGCATGGTTGCCATGGTGCGCGATATGTGGCTTGGTTTGGCATGGTTGCCATGGTGCGCACTATGCGGCTTGGTTTGGCATGGTTGCCATGGTGCGCAGTATGCGGCTTGGTTTGGCATTGTTGCCATGGTGTGCAGTATGCGGCTTGGTTTGGCATTGTTACCATGGTGCGTAGGGTGCGGCTTGATTTGGCATTGTTGCCATGGTGCGCAGTATGCGGCTTGGTTTGGCATTGTTGCCATGGTGCGCAGTATGCGGCTTGGTTTTGGAATTAGGGTTACGTGTTGAAAAACCCTAATGCGGTATTTTGAAAAAATACCCACTATTAATTATTTACACACAGTTAAATGCTCTTAGTTAATGTGTTGCGGGTAACACTAGGTCATGGAGTTTTACGATTTTACCCCTTGTTTAAAAACCACCATCAACATTAAGTCCCTTTAGCTCGGACAGGGGGCTTTGTTGCGAGGTAAGCATAAGATGGTGACAAACTATTAACGACAAACCGTAAAGAAAATTGAAGGAGGCTTGTCGACCTTTTATAAAAGGATTTGGAATCCTTGCCTGCGGTAGTTTTGCACAAATCGGGAGGGTGGCACAATTGGTGGGGCGGTGCAACTTGAGGCGATGTTGGGAAGTTGGCGTGAGTTGGGAAAGCGGCGTGCTAGGCCAGTGGGGCCGGCGCAAGGTGTGGAAGGCTGTGCGTGCTTGCGGGCGTGACTTGGGCGGCCAGCGTGCTAGGCTTTGGTGGGGCCGGCGCAAGGTGTGGAAGTTGTGCGTGCTTGCGGGCGTGACTTGAGGCGGTCATTGGGAAGTCGGTGTAATGGTGGGGGCGGTGCGGGATTGGGCGACGTTGGGAAGTTGGCGTGAGTTGGGAAGCGGCGTGCTAGGCGGTGGGACCGGCGCAAGGTGTGGAAAGATGTGCGTGCTTGCGGGCGTGACTTGGGCGGTCATTGGGAAGTCGGTGCAATTGGTGGGACCGGTGCAACTTGGCGACGTTGGGAAGTTGGGCGCAATTGGTGGAGCCGGTATAAACGAGGACGGAGCGAGTGCTTCCACACTAGCAAAGTTTCCTTATTTTGCCTTCCTTCACGCGGCTTCGGTCGGGCATTATCCATGCTAAAATGCGGAAACGTTATGTCCCTCATTGTTTCCTTTCCTTTTTAAGGTTCCGTATTCACACCCAACGTAATTGCATCATCTCCCTCATTTGAGAAAGGGTTCTTCTTGTTGAGTTTCTCTCTTTGTCATGTCGCACGAGAGGCGAGTCATCTTCTAACCAACCCGATTCTCCCGGGTGAAGGCGCGAGTCGACTCTTGCGGGAGCATCCCAACAAGGTTATTCGGGTTAAGAAAGTCATACGGTATGTTTTCTTCTTCTTGATGACGACGTACGCTTCACCGCTTGCTTGATGAATGGAAAATTTCCCTCTCGCGCGAGAGATATCCCGTTGGAGCATGCGTTCGGTATCGACGAGGATGACCTAGTCGTTCCCCTCCCTTCAAATCCAAACTCGTTGGCTAGCTGCGAGACTTGGAGAACGTTGATGCGTAGCTACTTACAGGAAAACGTTGATGTGGAGCTACTTGGAAAGAATGTTGGAACGACGTCTTGCAACTTTCGAGCCTTGACGGTTACCATTTTGAATTCGGAGGCCGCGTCACGTTCTGTCAAACTCGACATCCCTCAAGAGAACAGAGGTTAGGAGTCCCCAGTTCCATCTATCGATCGTGCTTTCTAGGAGAGGTTGGGGTTTGGGACGGCTTCCCTGGATGGAAGCGCCTGCTTTCCTGATGCAGTGTGGTTGAGGGGTGCAAATATGTCTTGACGCTACGCCTTGGAGAAACATAGAATCTCACATAACTGTTTCATCATAGACTGTACGACTTTGTGGGCGAAGTTCCCATTGTGCGGGTCCTGACGGGAGAAGGGTCTCCGTGAACTCAGGAGAGTTGTTGATTTCCCTTGCTTTCGATTTTGGAGAAGTCTTTCCTGATCTTCATCTGTGACGAAATTGGATTGCTTATCCCCTTCTACTGGGCGTCTAAGAGCAACGCGAGCCTCTTCATCTATAAAAGCACGTCCTTATGAAGTATCTTTTGTCTTTTCATCAAATCAACAGTGCTAAAAGAAGGTCGGCGTCTTCCGGATCTTCCAGTATCTTGCCCTGATGGTAGAGTAGTGTCTCTGGTGACGGTTGAAGCTGCCATGCTTGAATAACCGTTGGGGTGGCGGAAGCGGCTCTGGTTCTGGTGATCGTAAGTATATCGTGCAGAGATGACACGGTTTTGATCACGAAGTCTTTGGAGCCATGGCAGCATTTCGAAGGGCAAGGATGGTCTTTGGAAGAGCGCAAGATGTTAGCGGCTGGAAGGATGCAAACTATTAGCACGAGTGTGGTCTACTGTGGATGGCATGCGCGTGCGACATGTGTGCACAGCATGTGCGTCTGTAAGCGTGTCAGTAAGCACGTCGGTAGCGCGTCGGCAAGCACTTCTTTTCTTTCTTCTTCTGTTTCTTCTTTTGAAAAATGTCTAACTCAAGTTCGCGGGGAGGAATCCGGTTCGGAGGATGATTAAAGGGGTACAGCCACATGAAAACTTTCCTTTGGTGACCACCGTGGTGACTTGGAGATGGGAGTTAGCCATTTGCAGACACAGATGTGGTTCAAGCGGTGGATGATTCTATGATGGTTGCTGCCGTAGACATGGAAGAGACCCTCTGCGAGTCGTGAGGCCAGGTGCGGCGCCATTTTGATCCCCCGTACTTGGTTCCTTATCCGAGGTCATGTCTTGGTTGGCGGCTTGGCGTGTCGGCTAAGCATGAGGCGTTGTACACGAGAATCCGGAGAAATACGGACATATGGCCACAACCAAGAAACTCACTAGTCGATTTGCGTTGGTTAAGCGTGTGGAAGAGGCTTTATCTTCCATCGAGGATATGCGTGAGGTATTTGGTCACACCGTTTCTCGAAGATGTTATTGCCGTTGGGTGCACCATCGCGACGTGTGCGTAGAAAGGAGTTCAACACTTCGTGGTTTGTCGAAGGCCTTGCTGAGATCAAAAGTTGAAAGATGCGGCAATCGAAAGCCTTTCCGTAGGAGATTGCATGACGGGAGGTGGAACTCGAAAAGCTTTCCAAGATGTTGACTATGAAGAGCGCGGCTCTTGAAGATGCAAAGTTGACTTTCTCAAGAAGAGCAGACTTACATTGGATGATTTTCCTTGAATGTTTCTCTGTTAAACTTTCATTTAGGTTCTTCTTCTCTCTTTTTTTTTTTTTGAAAAGCATCTTGGATGTCTGGTTCAAAGTTCGACCCGGTTTTGATAGGCGTTGGTAGCTTTTGAGGATATTGGATTATTTACGGGATGAAAGGTTTTGATAATATAACTCACGGTTATGTTTTGGGAAAAGGAATATTGCTTTTATGAAAGTGTGTGCTATAAATAGGCACAAGACTCGGTAGTATGACGGTTTTACTAAGAGCCTAAAACAGATCGTATATCTTGCGCGATCTAAATTTACTCACTTCATAGGTTTTTGTGAACACGCCCCTCTCCATGTAAAAGGCGGCTTTCTTTGGTAGCATCGTCGACAAGTCCCCAATCATTGATAGCATCTTCGGCGAGTCCCAGGTTTTCTCGTGTAGTTTTTACAACTGAGTAACAAGGTCGTCGAGGTAGTTGAGTCGGATCAAGTGGTAGCATCTTCGGCAACTCCCAGTTTCTTGTGTAGTTTTACAACTAGTAACCGGGTCGTGCAGTAGTTGCGTCGTATTGAGTCGCCTTCCCCCACCATCTTGACATCTGGGTCGAAGAACGAGATCGACGATCCCGACATTGTAGCCGATAGATCAATCCTCCCGCTGTGGTCGCCAATTGTTTATGGGTGAAAATCGTTTCTTCTTATTTCGGTAATTTCGGTGGGTGAGTGAGAAATTAATTCAAACCCTAAAAAAATGTGCTGCACGTGAGTACTTTGTAGATTCGAGAGATCGATTTGTAGAAGTCCGGCCTAAACCAAGAAATGGTCGTTCCAGACTTGCTTCGGTCACAAAGAGGAAGAGAAGGGTTGATTTGGGGAGGGAAGCAAAGAAAGGTGTTGAGGAGAGTAGTATATCGACTTGTATCAGAAAGTGAAAGCTTAGGAAGCTTGCAAGAGATAGAAGCTTTTGGGAGAGCTTGCAAAGTTGCCTTTACGAGAGTGTAAAAGTGTAGTATATTTCTCTCGACCGAGACTTGTTGTCTGCAGTGGAAATAGGTAAGACCTATTTATACAAGTCGAGATTGAAATGTACCCTGGCCTCATGAAGGAAGAGAGTAAAGGGTGAAAAATGGGAGGAGGTGGTAACCGCATGGTTTAATGGGCTTAAACATTTTCACCATTATTTCCTCTTTTATTTGACCGCTTTATTCCTTTTCACCCTTTCTTAATGTGAGCGTAGTGTCTGTTGCATCTTTGTGACCGCTAAACCAAAAACCTAAAGAAGCATCCCAGGTTTGTGTCGATGTCTCGAGTGTTGGTTGCATCTTGAGTGCAAGTGGCGCTGCTAGTGGCGCGTGTGGCATGTGCCAATGGCATGTGCGGAATGCCTTGGTGGTAGGTTGCACGGTTTGTAAGTTAGGTTACCAGCGTGTGTGTTTGGCATGTTCCAATGGCATGTGCTGAATGCCTTGGTGGTAGGTTGCACGGTTTGCAAGTTAGGCTACCAGCGTGTGTGTTTGGCATGTGCGGAATGCCTTGGCGGTAGGTTGCACGGTTTGCAAGTTAGGCTACCAGCGTGTGTGTTTGGCATGTGCCAATGGCGCGTGCGTCCATGTTGACCTAGTTGCAAGTCTTGCAAACCTAGGAGCTATGTTTGGCGTGGGCCCAAGGCATAGCGGCTTAGAAATATGGTTTGCGGCACGTGTTGGCATGAGTCAATGGCATGTGCGGCCATGTTGACCTAGTTGCAAGTCTTGCAAACCTAGGGCGCTATGTTTGGCGTGGGCCAAAGGCATAGCGGCTCGGAAATATGGCTTGCGGCACGTGTTGGCATGTGCCAATGGCACGTGCGGCCATGTTGACCTAGTTGCAAAGTCTTGCAAACCCTAGGGCGCTATGTTGGCGTGGGCCAAAGGCATAGCGGCTTGGAAATATGGATTGCGACACGTGTTGGCATGTGCCAATGGCACGTGCGGCCATGTTGACCTAGTTGCAAGTCTTGCAAACCTAGGGGCGCTATGTTGGCGTGGGCCAAAGGCGTAGCGGCTTGGAAATATGGCTTGCGACACGCGTTGTCATGTGCCAATGGCACGTGCAGCCATGTTGACCTAGTTGCAAGTCTTGCAAACCTACGGCGCTATGTTTGGCATGGGCCCTAGGCATAGCGGCTTAGAAATATGGCTTGCGGCACGTGTTGGCATGTGCCAATGGCACGTGCGGCCATGTTGACCTAGTTGCAAGTCTTGCAAACCTAGGGCGCTATGTTTGGCGTGGGCCCAAGGCATAGCGGCTTAGAAATATGGCTTGCGGCACGTGTTGGCATGTGCCAATGGCACGTGCGGCCATGTTGACCTAGTTGCAAGTCTTGCAAACCTAGGGCGCTATGTTTGGCGTGGGCCCAAGGCATAGCGGCTTAGAAATATGGCTTGCGGCACGTGTTGGCATGTGCCAATGGCACGTGCGGCCATGTTGACCTAGTTGCAAGTCTTGCAGACCTAGGGCGCTATGTTGGACGTGGGCCAAAGGCATAGCGGCTTGGAAATATGGCTTGCGACACGTGTTGGCATGTGCCAATGGCACGTGCGGCCATGTTGACCTAGTTGCAAGTCTTACAGACCTAGGGCGCTCTGTTGGGCGTGGCCCAATGGCATAGCGGCTTGGAAATATGGCTTGCGACATGTGTTGGCATTTGCCAATGGCACGTGCGGCCATGTTGACCTAGTTGCAAGTCTTGCAAACCTAGGCGCTATGTTGGGCGTGGGCCAAAGGCATAGCGGCTTGGAAATATGGCTTGCGACACGTGTTGGCATGTGCCAATGGCACGGGCGGCCATGTTGACCTAGTTGCAAGTCTTGCAAACCTAGGGCGCTATGTTGGGCGGGGGCCAAAGGCATAACGGCTTGGAAATATAGCTTGCGACAGCGTTGGCATGTGCCAATGGCACGTGCGGCCATGTTGACCTAGTTGCAAGTCTTGCAAACCTAGGGCGCTATGTTTGGCGTGGGCCAAAGGCATAGCGGCTGAAATATGGCGTTTTGCCATGGTGCGCGAGGATGCGACTTGGTTTGGCATGGTTGCCATGGTGCGCGAGTGCGGCTTGGTTTGGCATGGTTGCCATGGTGCTAAAGATATGCGGCTTGGTTTGGCATGGTTGCCATGATACGCGAGTGAGGCTTGGTTTGGCATGGTTGCCATGGTGCGCGGGCTTGATATGCGGCTTGGTTTGGCATGGTTGCCATGGTGCGGTGCGTATGCGGCTTGGTTTGGCATGGTTGCCATGGTGCGCGATATGCGGCTTGGTTTGGCATGGTTGCCATGATGCGCGATATGCGGCTTGGTTTGGCATGGTTGCCATGGTGCGCGATATGCGGCTTGGTTTGGCATTGTTGCCATGGTGCGCGATATGCGGCTTGGTTTGGCATTGTTTCCATGGTGCGCGGTGCGGCTTGATTTGGCATTGTTGCCATGGTGCGCGATATGCGGCTTGGTTTGGCATTGTTGCCATGGTGCGCGATATGCGGCTTGGTTTTGGAATTAGGGTTACGTGTTGAAAAACCTAATCAGTATTTTGAAAAAATACCCCTATTAATTATTTACACCTGAGTTAAATGCTCTTAGTTAATGTGTTGCGGGTAACACTAGGTCATGGAGTTTTACGATTTTACCCCTTGTTTAAAAACCACCATCAACAAGTGGCTAGATCATTGGATTCGTAACTAATGCTTACTTGGATTCCATATATTCATTACACTGATATAGCTAATTAAAATCTTAGCATACCAAAAGTATTGTTATACTTTAGTCGGAAGTTCACATAAGTCATTTTCCCTTCACTGTCTTGTGCCTGTGTAGAAGCCAAATCAGCTGCTAAGCCAAATAAACAGACTAGATTTGTAATAGTGGTGTATGTGTTGGGACATGTTTCACTGAATATCAATTAAAGCACATCAAATGTGTCGACACCCAAACATTTGACAAATTAAACAAATCCTTGCATATATTGAATCAATTCATAGTTCAGAATGTACAAAGATTCGATCTAGTAGTAGAACCTGAAATAATAGGATTTAGAGTTGTAATGCTATGTCTATATACCTCAAACATCCGGTGTGGTGTTTAGATTAACGAACTTCTTTTTGGATTTTGACATTAACCTGATAAAACCCAAACTTGAATCTCCCCTTACTCTCCATCATCTTCAACGGGCAGCATCAACCTAATCCTGCATTAATTTTGATTGGAATTACCATTTTCAGTTAGAAGCAACTATTTTGTTGCTATAAAAAATAAAGCAATCCGTTTTGATTCCTACCTCTCTTCTCAGTGAACTTGAACACTCAAATTAAAACTTATATTTGATTGTTGAAAATAACCAGAGAAATTGAAACTCAAACTTGAATCTCCTGCCTCGTACTTAATATTTGTTGTCTGAGAAAGTTTCTTCATTTTTTAATTCCTACCTCCATACATAAGTTTCTCCATTTTGTGGACTTGTGGTAAGTTTCTCCATTTTGTTGTCTCAACAGAATCAGCCGACTCCTGCAGGCTTGCCAAAATTGAGTTAACAAAGATGAAAAGTAATTTGAATCCAAAGGCAATACGAAATGAAATTAAACATCACTTTTTAATTCCTACCTCCAAGACAACATGTATTTCAATTTTCATGCACAAGTGTGACAAATACTTCTGGTTCAATCACTTGTTTGCTGGATAAATGTTTGATGAACAAAATTGGATGTGGATCGAAGTTTTTTGAAATGGTGGGAATGCTAATGGAGATGTGGGAGGAGGGTACGGCGGTAAGAACTGATGGTGGCGTAGTGTGCTGTTACCAGATCAGAAATAAAATGGTTATGAGAGGAGAAATCATTATGCTCGTTGAGTATTGAACTGAAAGGAAGTTCGGTTCCCCGCTTGTTGTTATTTTCTTCCCCATCCACCATATTTCCCATACAATACTACGTTTACATCCATTATAAGCCATTATTTGTGGATTTTGTTGTTTCTTCTTCAGCAAATCTGGAGCGGTCAGAACTTAACAAATGTTGAAATACAAGGAGGAAAACTGAAATCCCTTTCTTGTATCGGTGTTAAGATCTAAGAAGAAGGAGAAAAAAGAAAGGAGGCATAGAAGAAGAGATTTCAAGGTAAAAGGGAAGACTGAAACCCTAAGCTGATTACTCTCATTTTATATAGTTCATAATTTACTTACACCTCTATTACATCAGGTTTCTAACCTGCGCCAAAAGAATAATTTTCAATCGGAAGGAGATATGAAATGAAATGCGAACGGATTACAGTCTAATTAATACCAGATTTCTAATCTTTTGGTTGGCCAGAGCAACGACTAGGAGAGAAACTTCTGTTAGTTATTGAAGACTAATTAATTATTTCCTAAATTTAGCCGTGGTTATTTAGGGAAGGCGTTTCCTAAACCGGTTAGAATTCTTGGTGGCCAAGTTTGTAACCTATATAAATAGGTAGTTAGGCCTTGTAGAATGTGCATTGTGTAGAAAACGATTAAGAGATCGGTGAGAGATTTCTTGTATAGCTTTTAGGGCTAAAGCTAGGTTTTGTCTTGATAGCATATTGGTGAGGAACAAGAGACGAGGTTATCATCTCGGGTAATTGTTGCGGTGTAACCAAGGGTTTGCTGGGATTCACACGACGTTGTAATCGATTTTCTTCATAGTGGATTTGAGTTGGTGCGGCTCAAAGTGGACGTAGACAATATATACAAGTTGTATGTATTGGTCGAACCACTATAAATCTTGTGTCTTGTGAGTTGATTTGTATTTCTCGTATTTTCATAGTTGCTTGTGCTTGGTTTACTTATTATTCATCATAATATCTCGAGATCCGTTATTCTACGGTTGTCATTGATTCCATAAGAAAATCCTGACAACTGGTATCAAAGCTTTAGGTTAAGCTCCAGGTTGCTCTTAGCATAGGTTTATCGTATTACGATTGGAGTGGGAGTTATGGGTGATAATAATGAAAGTACGGTAGCTAGGGTTAAAGTTTTTAATGGGAAGAACTTTGCATTTTGGAAGTCTCAGATGGGAGCGAAAAGTTGAAGTTTGATGATGTGCAACAAAGGTTAATTGCGGAAGAGGATAGAAGAATAGAACAAGGTTATGTTTCTAGTTCTTCAAGCTCGGCCTTAAGTATGCATGAAGAAGATAGAGGCAGGAGTTCAAATAGGAACAACAACAACAAATCCAGATGGAAGTCTAGAGGAAAATCTAGGGGGAGATCTCAATCCCGGACTAGAGGTGTTGTTGAGTGTTGGGCATGTAATAAAGTAGGACACTTCAAGAGCGATTGTCCGAAAAACAAAGGTGCTAATAATGGTGGAAACAAAGGTAATAAAGAATAGGTCAACGTAGTTGTAGCGGCGGAACCGATGAAGGTCCTTGTTGATAACAAGAAGGTGATTACGGAAGGTTTTCTACTACTCTCTGAGGACAAGCAAGATGAGTCTTGGATTATAGACTCAAGAGCTTCTTTCCATGCGACATGTGATAAGAGTATTATGATCAATTATAAAGAAGGATACTATGCCCAAGTATTCTTGGGTGACGGTGAAGCATGCGACATCATTGGATTAGGTGATGTGATCTTGAAAGTCAACGGTTCGGCGTGGAAATTTAAGGATGTACGACAAGTTCAATAATAGGTCACGGATTCTGCGACCTTCTTCTTCTGATGTTCTCTGGTTCTTCTTCTACCTCTCGCCTGTGTCTCTGCAACTTAATTGTTTTCTCTCTGTAGTAATCCTAAACCTCCCCAAAGTGAACGTCCCTCTTTCTCGACCTCCCAGCTGCCTCTATATACACAACAGCTCAACAAATATCGCGAGAATATTATTTTTTTCTTCTCCACCACAAGTCTCGGACTTTTTTTTTTCCTTTTTGTTCGAAAGTCTCCCTGTTTAACACGAACTTTCTTCCTGTTACGCGTTAAAACAGAATCTGGGTTCTTCGGAACTCTTTCCAAGTATATCCAAGTTAATCAAGGGAAATAGTCTCCCTTATCCTCCACGTACTTTCTCGTTTTAAACTCAACACCCGAGAATATCTAATCCTTCCCTGTTTAATCGAAAACTTAACGAAATATTGTTTTTCTTCGACAGCAAGGCCATTAACATGCCTGTTTTACCGTAACAGGTCCATACAACTCCAGTTTTGCACAAAACTCCATAAAATTCTGAACCAAACCAATAACAGAACCCCGGATATATTATCTTCCCATGTTTAACTTCGTGTTAATAATCTAGCCCAATTATATTGAATAAAATACCCAATCTAACTCTGTTTATCTCATGCAAGTCCATCCCAACACAATCCCGCCATTGAATCTCGCTAAATCTCTCCTCAAATTCGAACAGAATTATGCAAAAGTGAAGTTTAGTTTCCCGCCAAATTTAAACATTTAAACTGTTGAAGATGGAGTACCCTTATCCTCTGATGGTTTGCCGATAGTACATGCCCTGGGGGTTACCCCTTATCAGCTGGGTACCCCTTATCCAAAATGAGAGTCCGAATAGTAATTTTCTCCCATGAGCGCAAATACCACTTTTCGAGCCAATTTTCCCGCAAAAGCTTATTTCTCCAAAAACACCTACAAAAACATAAAATAATCAAATAAGTATAAAATCGAGCACTAACAATACACATTATTGAGAACAAAATAGACACATAAATGCGTCTATCAAATACCCCCAAACTTATTATTTTCTAGTCCTCGAAATGATCTAAAATAAAATAAAAATACTAACTCTTATCATGAGCATCGTCGGTTGCATTTAGCGTATGCAACAAGCCTTTAAACCCCTAGGTGGACCTAATGGCCGAGTTATAGTCTCGAGAGGGCTTACAAGAGATATACCCACAAAACCTTTTACTCCAGACCCTAGCTATCTACGCAAAACCTTGGAAGGAACTAAAGAATCTCCTTGGTTGGCATACTTATTGACTACAGGAGGAAGTACCACGATCACGAAATCCCAATTGTTGTAAACGAGTTTGCACTCAAGCATGCTAAAATTCATATATAAGTGACAGAGCTCTAATTCATCCTAGCATTGGTAACAACTTGATTCGTGGGCCCCACCTAATCACTTAGAGAAACATAGTTCAAAAACAAAACAAAATAAAAACAGAAGTGAAAAGGACTCAACGAGATATGATGAAACTATCATGTTATTTCTAACACCTGAGCTCTGTGCTTTTATGAATAGACTCTTTAGATGTTTCCATCTAATCAAATTGGTTCCTCAACTCTTACAACCAAAATGCTTCCATCCACTTAGATTGGTTAGTGCCATCCTTAATAAGCATAAATTTCTAGGCTCTGGAGTTTATTTTTATAT
>JAJJWW010011784.1:0-21280 GCA_023531295.1 Papaver armeniacum | reverse complement strand
ATCAAGGCTAATGCCGCCGAATTGTCGCTACCGATTAAATCTTTTTTGCATGGGGAGGGATGGAGTAGTTGCGCACAGGTTGGGCGGGATACTAAACTTGCGCACGACCAAATTTTGGTCGTGCACCATAACGTGACAGACACGGAGTAAAATAATTTTTTTTTTTTTAGTTTTTTTGGTTTTTTAGTCTTTGAGTATAGTCTCCCCACTGCAGCTGCTCTAACACCCACAAATTCTTATGCGTTGGTTTATATTTTACTTCATGTTATAATTTTTTTGAACTGCTTAAATTACCCATCTTAGTGATTAACTTAACCAATTTAGTAAAAGGATAAACACTTGAAAAGATACACATATGCAGATGCCCCTGGAACTTTAGAGATAAAAACCAAACTATGTAGTCAGTTGAAGGCCAAATGTTTAAATACTATGACAATGTTTTTATCTCCATCATAAAGTGTAGTGTAGGGTTTTTTATTGTGATTTTTCTGTGTTGGACTTTTTTCATCATTAAATTCTTATTACCCGGATACCCCTGGAACTGTGGGACCTAGTAATAAGAAAACTTGATGAAGAAAATTGTCCAGTCATATGATAATAATGTAATCTAATTTAAATGTAATTGTATAATATTTAGTTATTGGAAAGATTAAGTTAGAGTTTTCATCATTGAATTCTTATTATGAGTTTTCATCATCATAATATAATCTAATTTAAGTTAATAAAAAATTAAGCGGTTATAGTTTTCATTATTAAATTCTTATTTAATAATACACGTATCTTAGAGATAAAAATCGGATTATGCAGTTAGTTTAGGGCATTTTTCTTTGTGTTGGACATTTTTCATCATTAAATTCTTATTACGCGGATACCCTTGGAACTTTGTGGGACCTAGTAATAAGAAAATTTGATGAGGAAAATTGTCCAGTCATAATCTAGTAATATAATCTAATTTAAATGTAATTGTATAATATTTAGTTAATGGAAAGATTAAGTTGGAGTTTTCATCATTGAATTCTTATCACGCGGATACCCCTAGAACTTTGTGGGACCTAGTAATAAGAGAAAATTGTCTAGTTTTATCATAATTTAATTTAAGTTTTGGTTTTAAAAATAATTAAGCACTGAATCTGGACTTTTTCATCATCAAACTCCTATTGCACGGATACCCCTGGAACTTTGTGGGACCCAGGAATAAGAGAACATGATGAAGAAAATTGTGTCTTATCATAATTTAATTTAAGTTTTGGTTTTAGAAAATAGTTAAGCACTTAATGATAGATTTTTTCATCTTCAAACTCTTATTGCACGGATACCCCTAAAAGTGAAAGTGAGAATGGGTGAGCACATCATCCCTAAATGGGGTGCCCAGTAGGAATAACATCTAATTTTTAAGTAATTATTGGAAATGATTTGAAAACATTTCATGTTTTCCCTAAACACTAAAACACAACCAATTTCACATGGGTAAACAATCATGTATATGGATCTAACTCCTTCCAAACAATTTACTAATATGGTGACTCGTCCGGACCTAGATAGCTATATGGTGACTCGTCCACTTAGATAGCTATATGGTGACTCGTCCACACCTAGTTATTGCAATAAAAGTAAGTAGGTATAAATGAAGGAGCAATATCCTATATACCACAGATGGAAACCCTCATTTTCCAAACAATCAAATGGAAATTCTTATTTCCTGAACAATTCATGAAGTCATCAAGGCATTATAATTCCTTTCCAAGCACTGGAAAGATTAAAATAAATAACAGAACTTCATTATTAAAAGTTAAACAATGTATGGAAAGCACAATCAGACAATGCATGAATTTATTAAACAAAAACTTTGATAAAAGAAAACAATAATAATCACAAAAGAGTTAAATATAAATTCCTACCTCTTTTGATGACAAGCCACGTCTACCTCGAGATCCACGATCCACTGGTTCATCATTTGAATCATACAAGTCTAACTAATGGTTCTAAGTCCATTTATGATTCTACACCTTTTTATTATCTATCTTTAATATAAGGGTTTACTAATTCTTTTAGGTTGGTTCTATAATCCATTAGCTAAATGTTATGAATATCTACCGCTTGTAGAAGGAACCAAAGACTAAATCGGACCATAAGTGGTCCAACAACACTAATTGAGAATTCTGGTGAAAAGCTCAAGTCCACTAAGCCAGCCCATTAAACTAAGACACAGTCAACGAGGTCCACTAACAGTCAACGGGGTCAACTAACAGTTAACGTCAAATTCAGGGTACAAAGTCAGTCAAAGGTCTGGTCCTGGTCACATAGGAATCGGTCAGGGTCAACTCGGTCAAGGTAGGGAAACTCGCTGAGTCAACTCAGTCCACAAGACTGATTCAGGTAATATAAACCAAGGCCCTTGCACAGGCCAAACTCTCTGTTGTCATAGTTTCATTTCCAACCCTGCTTCCTTCACATTTCAAATCTACCAACTAAAATTACACATTCGTTCTTAAACAACTTTGAATTCCAATTACAAATGTAAACTACGTTTACTGCAATTGCGATAGAGAGCGATGCTTTTCAAGGAGACTATCCAACTCTGATTCTACACATCAATCCTATACAATTCCTATTCTCCCAACTCAAGGTACAACAATACTATACACCACCATCAATACTGCGCATTCTCTTCCAATTTAGTTGGTACAACCGTAAATCAGATAAACAACACCATCTATATTCTAACTTCAATACGTAACCTTGTTACCCATAAAGCATTATCACCTGCAGCTTCAGTTCAACTAACTATTTCCGTCTTTCAAATCTCATGTTGTACCACATAACTTCAACAACTGCAATTTCATTACAGACTCACATTCCATTTTAATCCCAGCTTCATTCTATACTTGTCTCAATCCCAATTTCATTCAAAATCACATTATCTCAACAGCTAACAACCAATTACACAAGCCATCTCACCTCAGTCTCATTCTGCACAAGAAATTTTATCACAATTCTTCTCATTCACCACCAAGCATCTTCTGACACAGCTACACATCTTCATCTCAGTTCACCTGCACCTTTACACAATATTTACCCAGCCCATACTTCATACAACACATTCATATCCAAGCTGTTCAGCTCTATCTTAATCAATTGTTCATCAATACATACACTCCATATCCAGTACTACAAATCTTCATAACCACAATCTTCACAGATGCAACAACATTCATCTAATCTAATCACACAACTTCAATCAACATCAAATTACACAACACAGTCACTAGAAGCTCATACAATCCATTTCAAATTCAATCTAACTAAACCCATCTGGGATTCATCATCTCATAAATCATCATATAGAATCAACAATGAATAATTTCACTAATTAAATCGAAAAACAATTACCTTTAGAAGATTTCACGTAAGCAAACCATTTGGATAAATGTAAGAAAGTGAGTTTCTAAAGTAGGTTATTTCTTGCACATCAGGGTAGGTTATTCCTTGCACATCCGTGGGTTCTTTTGCAATATCCTTCTACAAACAATCATATTAAGATATTAAAAGATATTTTGAACCGTTCCCATTGGTCACAGTGGTCTGTATTGTTATTCCAATTTTTGTGCACGTATGAGAGAAATGTAAGAAAGAGAGTTTCGGGGTAGGTTATTTCTTGCACATCTGTGTGTTCTTTTGCAATATCATTTTACAGACACTCATATTATGATATTATAAGACATTGTGAATCATTCCCATTAGTCACGGTGGGTTTGTATTATTATTTCGATTTTTTTAGGTAGACTATTTCTTGCACTTTAGTGCGTTGTTTTATAATATCCTTCCACAGACAATCATATTATGATATTATAAGACATTTTGAACCATTCTCATTGGTCACGGTGGTCGGTATGGTTATTCCGATTTTTGCACATGTATGGGATAAATTCAAGAAAGGAAGTTTTGGAGTTGGCTATTTTTTGCATACGCACGTTCATTTGCAATGTACTTTTACAGACAATCATATTAGGATATTATAAGACATTTTGAACCATTTTCATTGGTCACGGTGGTCGGTATGGTTATAGCGATTTTGCACACGTATGGGATAAATTCAAGAAAGGGAGTTTCGGAGTAGGCTATTTCTTGCACTTAACGATCATTTGCAATATCCTTTTTCGAGACAAGCATTTTTGGATATTATAAGACATTTTTAACCATTCCCATTAGTCACGGTGGTCCTGTTATTATTTCGATTTTTGCATACCTATGAGATAAATGTAAGAAAGAGAGTTTCGAGGTAGGTTATTTCTTGCACATTTGTGCGTTCTTTTGCAATATCATTCTACATACGATCATATTATGATATTATAAGATATTTTGAACCATTCCCATTGGTCATGGTGGCCTGTATTGTTATTTTTGGTTTTGGCTCACGTAGTGGAAAATGTACGAAAGGGGATTTTGGGGCAGGCTATTTCTTGCGCTTCTGTGTTCTTTTGCAATATCCTTCTCTAGGACAATCATTTAAGGATATTATAAGACATTTTGAACCATTATCATTGGTCATGGTGGCTGTATTGTTATTTTTGGTTTTGGCTCACGTGAGTGGAAAATGTAAGAAAGGGGATTTTGGGCGGAGCTATTTCTTGCGCTTTGTGTGTGTTATTTTGCAATATCCTTCTCTGAGACAATCATTTTAGGATATTATAGGACATTTTGAACCATTCCCATTGGTCATGGTGGCCTGTATTGTTATTTTTGATTTTTGGCTCACGTAGTGGAAAATGTAAGAAAGGGGATTTTGGGGCAGGCTATTTCTCGCGCTTCTGTGCGTTATTTTGCAATATCCTTCTACAGACAATCATTTTAGGATATTATAGGACATTTTGAACCATTCCCATTGGTCATGGTGGCCTGTATTGTTATTTTTTTGGTTTTGGCTCACGTAGTGGAAAATGTAAGAAAGGGGATTTTGGAGCGAGCTATTTCTTGCGCTTATGTGTTCTTTTGCAATATCCTTATACAGACAATCATTTTAGGATATTATAAGACATTTTGAACCATTATCATTGGTCAAGGTGGCCTGTATTGTTATTTTTGGTTTTGGCTCACGTAGTGAAAATGTAAGAAAGGGGATTTTGGGGCGGCTATTTCTCGCGCGCTTTGTGTGTTCTTTTGCAATATCCTTATACAGACAATCATTTTAGGATATTATAAGACATTTTGAACCATTATCATTGGTCATGGTGGACTGTATTGTTATTTTTGGTTTTGGCTCACGTAGTGGAAAATGTAAGAAAGGGGATTTTGGGGCAGGCTATTTCTCGCGCTTCTGTGCGTTCTTTTGCAATATCCTTCTACAGACAGTCATTTTAGGATATTATAAGACAATTTTAACCATTCCCATTGGTCATGGTAGCATGTATTTTTATTTTTGGTTTAGGCCCACGTAGTGGAAAATGTAAGAAAGGGGATTTTGGGGCAGGCTATTTCTTGCGCTTCTATGTGTTCTTTTGCAATATCCTTATATAGACAATCATTTTAGGATATTATAAGACATTTTGACCCATTCCCATTGGTCATGGTGGCCTTTATTGTTATTTTTGGTTTTGGCTCACGTAGTGGAAAATGTAAGAAAGGGATTTTGGGCGAGCTATTTCTTGCGCCTGTGTGTTCTTTTGCAATATCCTTCTGAGACAATCATTTTAGGATATTATAAGACATTTTGAACCATTCCCATTGGTCATGGTGGCCTGTATTGTTATTTTTGGTTTTGGCTCACGTGATGGAAAATGTAAGAAAGAGGATTTTGGGGCAGGCTATTTCTTGCGTTTTACGTGTGTTCTTTGCAAAATACTTCTACAGACAATCATTTTAGAATATTATAAGACATTTTGAACCATTCTCATTGGTCATGGTGGCTGTATTGTTATTTTTGGTTTTGGCTCACGTAGTGAAAATGTAAGAAAGGGGATTTTGGGGGCGAGCTATTTCTTGCGCTTGTGTGTTCTTTTGCAATATCCTTCTACAGACAATCATTTTAGGATATCATAAGACATTTTGACCCATTCCCATTGGTCATGGTGGCCTGTATTGTTATTTTTGGTTTTGGCTCACTAGTAGAAAATGTAAGAAAGGGGGTTTTGGGGCAGGCTATTTCTTGCGCTTCTGTGTGTTATTTTGCAATATCCTTCCACAGACAATCATTTTAGGATATTATAAGACATTTTGAACCATTCCCATTGGTCATGGTGGCCTGTATTGTTATTTTTGGTTTTGGCTCACGTAGTGGAAAATGTAAGATATGGGATTTTGGGGCGTGCTATTTCTTGCGCTTATATGTGTTCTTTTGCAAAATCATTATACAGACAATCATTTTATGATATTATAAGACATTTTGAACCATTCTCATTGGTTATGGTGGCCTGTATTGTTATTTTTGGTTTTGGCTCACGTAGTGGAAAATGTAAGATAAGGATTTTGGGGCAGGCTATTTCTTGCGCTTCTGTGTGTTCATTTGCAAAATCCTTCTACAGACAATCATTTTAAGATATTATAAGACATTTTGAACCATTCCCATTGGTCATGGTGGCCTGTATTGTTATTTTTGGTTTTGGCTCACGTAGTGGAAAATGTAAGAAATGAGATTTTGGGGCAGGCTATTTCTTGCGCTTATGTGTGTTCTTTTTCAATATCGTTCTACAGACAATCATTTTAGGATATTATAAGACATTTTGAACCATTCCCATTGATCATGGTGGCATGTATTGTTATTTTTGGTTTTGGCTCACGTAATGGAAAATGTAAGAAAGGGGATTTTGGGGCAGGTTATTTTCTTGTGCTTCTGTGTGTTCTTTTGCAATATCCTTCTACAGACAATCATTTTAGGATATAATAAGACATTTTGAACCATTCCCATTGGTCATGGTGGCCTGTATTGTTATTTTTGGTTTTGGCTCACGTAGTGGAAAATGTAAGAAAGGGGATTTTGGGGCTGGCTATTTCTTGTGCTTCTGTGTGTTCTTTTGCAATGTCCTTCTACAGAAAATCATTTTAGGATATTATAAGACATTTTGTGTGTTCTTTTGCAATGTCCTTCTACAGAAAATCATTTTAGGATATTATAAGACATTTTGAACCATTCCCATTGGTCATGGTGTCCTGTATTGTTATTTTTGGTTTTGGCTCACGTAGTGGAAAATGTAAGAAAGGGATTTTCGGGGCGGAGCTATTTTTGCGCTTCGTATGTTCTTTTGCAATTTCCTTCTCTGAGATAATCATTTTAGGATATTATAAGACATTTTGAACCAATCCCATTGGTCATGGTGTCCTGTATTGTTATTTTTGGTTTTGGCTCACGTAGTGAAAATGTAAGAAAGGGATTTTGGGGCAGGCTATTTCTTGCGTTTCTGTGTGTTCTTTTGCAATATCCTTATACAGACAATAATTTTAGGATATTATAAGACATTTTGAACCATTCCCATTGGTCATGGTGGCCTGTATTGTTATTTTTGGTTTTGGCCCACGTAGTGGAAAATGTAAGAAAAGGGATTTTGGGTTGGCTATTTCTTGCGCTTCTGTGTGTTCTTTTGCAATATCATTATACAGACAATCATTTTAGGATATTATAAGACATTTTGAACCATTCCCATTGGTCATGGTGGCCTGTATTGTTATTTTTGGTTTTTATACGTTGGAAAATGTAAGAAAGGGGATTTTGGGAAAGGCTATTTTTGCGCTTCTGTGTTCTTTTGCAATATCCTTATCTGACAAATCATTTTAGGATATTATAAGACATTTTGAACCATTCACATTGGTCATGGTGGCCTGTATTGTTATTTTTGGTTTTGGCTACGTAGTGGAAATGTAAGAAAGGGGATTTTGGGGCGAGGCTATTTTTGCGCTTACTGTGTTCTTTTGCAATATCCTTATACAGACAATCATTTTAGGATATTATAAGACATTTTGAACCATTCACATTGGTCATGGTGGCCTATATTGTTATTTTTGGTTTTGGCTCACGGAGTGGAAAATGTAAGAAAGGGGATTTTGGGGCAGGCTATTTATTGCGCTTCTGTGTGTTCTTTTGGAATATCCTTATACAGACAATCATTTTAGGATATTATAAGACATTTTGAACCATTCCCATTGTTCATGGTGGCCTATATAGTTATTTTTGGTTTTGGCCCACGTAGTGGAAAATGTAAGAAAGGGGATTTTGGGGCAGGCTATTTCTTGCGCTTCTGTGTGTTCTTTTGCAATATCCTTATACAGACAATCATTTTAGGATATTATAAGACATTTTGAACCATTACCATTGGTCATGGTGGCCTGTATTGTTATTTTTGGTTTTGGCCCACGTTGTGGAGCTTCTGTGTGTTCTTTTGCAATATCCTTATACAGACAATCATTTTAGGATATTATAAGACATTTTGAACCATTACCATTGGTCATGGTGGCCTGTATTGTTATTTTTGGTTTTGGCCACGTTGTGGAAAATGTAAGAAAGGGGATTTTGAGGCGAGCTATTTCTTGCGCTTCTTGTGTGTTCTTTTGCAAAATCCTTCTACATAAAATCATTTTAGGATATGATAAGACATTTTGAACCATTCCCATTGGTCATGGTGGCATGTATTGTTATTTTTGGTTTTGGCCCACGTAGTGGAAAATGTAAGAAAGGGGATTTTGGGGCAGGATATTTCTTGCGCTTCTGTGCGTTCTTTTGCAAAATTTTTTACAGACAATCATTTTATGATATTATAAGACATTTTGAACCATTCCCATTGGTCATGGTGTCCTGTTTTGTTATTTTTGGTTTTGGCTCACGTAGTGGAAAATGTAAGAAAGGGGATTTTGGGGCAGGCTATTTTCTTGAGCTTCTGTGTGTTCTTTTGCAATATCCTTATACAGACAATCATTTTAGGATATTATAAGACATTTTGAACCATTCCCATTGGTCATGGTGTCCTGTATTGTTATTTTTGGTTTTGGCTCACGTAGTGGAAAATGTAAGAAAGGGGATTTTGGGGCAGGCTATTTTTTGCGCTTCTGTGTGTTCTTTTGCAATATCCTTCTACAGATAATCATTTTTGGATATTATATGACATTTTGAACCATTCCCATTGGTCATGGTGTCTGTATTGTTATTTTTGGTTTTGGCTCACGTAGTGGAAAATGTAAGAAAGGGGATTTTGGGGCAGGCTATTTCTTGCGCTTCTGTGTGTTCTTTTGCAATATCCTTCTACAGACAATCATTTTAGGATATTATAAGACATTTTGAACCATTCCCATTGGTCATGGTGGTATGTATTGTTATTTTTGGTTTTGGCCCACGTAGTGGAAAATGTAAGAAAGGGGATTTTGGGGCAGGCTATTTCTTGCGCTTCTGTGTGTTCTTTTGCAATATCCTTATACAGAAAATAATTTTATGATATTATAAGACATTTTGAACCATTCCCATTGGTCATGGTGGCCTGTATTGTTATTTTTGGTTTTGGCCCACGTAGTGGAAAATGTAAGAAAAGGGATTTTGGGTTGGCTATTTCTTGCGCTTCTGTGTGTTCTTTTGCAATATCATTATACTGAGACAATCATTTTAGGATATTATAAGACATTTTGAACCATTCCCATTGGTCATGGTGGCTTTGTATTGTTATTTTTGGTTTTGGCCCACGTAGTGAAAATGTAAGAAAGGGATTTTAAAGCGGAGCTATTTCTTGCGCTCACAGTCTTTTGCAATATCCTTATACGGAACAATCATTTTAGGATATTATAAGACATTTTGAACCATTCCCATTGGTCATGGTGGCTGTATTGTTATTTTTGGTTTTGGCCCACGTAGTGAAAATGTAAGAAAGGGGATTTTGGGGCGGGCTATTTCTTGCGCTTAAGTGTGCTCTTTTTGCAATATCCTTCTACAGACAATCATTTTAGGATATTATAAGACATTTTGAACCATTCCCATTGGTCATGGTGGCCTGTATTGTTATTTTTGGTTTTGGCCCACGTAGTGGAAAACGTAAGAAAGGGGATTTTGGGCGGAGCTATTTCTTGCGCTTATGTATGTTCTTTTGCAATATCCTTCTACATACAATCATTTTTGGATATTATAAGACATTTTGAACCATTCCCATTGGTCATGGTGGCCTGTATTGTTATTTTTGGTTTTGGCTCACGTAGTGGAAAATGTAAGATAGGGATTTTGGGGCAGGCTATTTCTTGCGCTTCTGTGTGTTTATTTGCAAAATCCTTCTACAGACAATCATTTTAAGATATTATAAGACATTTTGAACCATTCCCATTAGTCATGGTGGCCTGTATTGTTATTTTTGGTTTTGGCCCACGTAGTGGAAAATGTAAGAAAGGGATTTTGGGGCCGGCTATTTCTTGCGCTTCTGTGTGTTCTTTTGCAATATCCTTATACAGACAATCATTTTAGGATATTATAAGACATTTTGAACCATTCCCATTGTTCATGGTGGCCTGTATTGTTATTTTTGGTTTTGGCCCACGTAGTGGAAAATGTAAGAAAGGGGATTTTGGGGCAGGCTATTTCTTGCGCTTCTGTGTGCTCTTTTGCAAAATCCTTCTACAGACAATCATTTTAGGATATTATAAGACATTTTGAACCATTCCCATTGGGCATGGTGGCCTGTATTGTTATATTTGGTTTTGGCTCACGTAGTGGAAAATGTAAGAAAGGGGGATTTTGGGCCAGACTATTTCTTGCGCTTCTGTGTGTTCTTTTGCAATATCCTTCTACGGACAATTATTTTAGGATATTATAAGACATTTTGAACCATTCCCATTGGTCATGGTGGCCTGTATTGTTATTTTTGGTTTTGGCCCACGTAGTGGAAAATGAAAGAAAGGGGATTTTGGGGCAGGCTATTTCTTGCGCTTCTGTGCGTTCTTTTGCAAAATCCTTCTACAGACAATCATTTTAGGATATTATAAGACATTTTGAACCATTCCCATTGGTCATGGTGTCCTGTATTTTTATTTTTGGTTTTGGCTCACGTAGTGGAAAATGTAAGAAAGGGATTTTGGGGCTGGCTATTTATTGCGCTTCTGTGTGTTCTTTTGCAATATCCTTATACAGACAATCATTTTAGGATATTATAAGACATTTTGAACCATTCCCATTGGTCATGGTGTCCTGTATTGTTATTTTTGGTTTTGGCTCACGTGGAAAAAAAGAAAGGAGATTTTGGGGCAGGCTATTTCTTGCGCTTCTGTGTGTTCTTTTGCAATATCCTTATACAGACAATCATTTTAGGATATTATAAGACATTTTGAACCATTCCCATTGGTCATGGTGGCATGTATTGTTATTTTTGGTTTTGGCTCACGTAGTGGAAAATGTAAGAAAGGGGATTTTGGGGCAGGCTATTTCTTTCGCTTCTGTGTGTTCTTTTGCAATATCCTTATACAGACAATCATTTTAGGATATTATAATACATTTTGAACCATTCCCATTGGTCATGGTGGCATGTATTGTTATTTTTGGTTTTGGCCCACGTAGTGGAAAATGTAAGAAAGGGGATTTTGGGGCAGGCTATTTCTTGCGCTTCTGTGTGTTCTTTTGCAATATACTTATACAGACAATCATTTTAGGATATTATAAGACATTTTGAACCATTCCCATTGGTCATGGTGGCCTGTATTGTTATTTTTGGTTTTGGCTATTGTAGTGGAAATGTAAGAAAGGGGATTTTGGGTTGGCTATTTCTTGCGCTTCTGTGTGTTCTTTTGCAAAATCCTTCTACAGATAATCATTTTAGGATATTATAAGACATTTTGAACCATTCCCATTGGTCATGGTGGCCTGTTGTTTATGAGTCAAAATCGTTTCTGCTGATTTCGGTAATTTCGGTAGGTGATTGAGAAATTGGTTCAAACCCTAAACAAATGTGCTGCACGTGAGCACTTTATAGATTCGAGAGATCAATCTGTACAAGTCCAGCCTAAACCAAGAAATGGCCGTTCCCAGGATATCACAAAGTGGAGGAGAAGGGTTGATTTGGGGAGGGAAGCAAAGAAAGGTGTTGATAGACACATTTTTGTGTCTGAATTGTCCTCATTGTCTCTATTGTTGGAACTCGATTTTTGTACTAATATTGTGTTTTTATGTATTTTTAGGTATTTTTGGAAATAAATATTTGTTGGAAAATTCGGCTCGAAAAGTTGCTCGGAACACCCCCGGAGGACTTTTGATATTCGGACTCCACTTTGGATAAGGGTAACCCAATTACTAAGGGGCACCCACTTGATATTCGCACCACAGCTTTGGGATAAGGGGCAACCCTTTCTTCCTCGTTTGAAAAATATTTTGGCGGAAATGTTTTACAAGAACTATGGCGATTTTGATCGGATTTTTGGACGAGTTAGAAGGGAGATTAAGTGGGTGAGATTGTTTGGGTAGCTTCCATTTGACCTAACAGGGGCTGGTATAGGCCTTGTTCGACCGAAATTGGGCTGGAATTGTCGCGAAAGTTCACAAAGCAACACGTACTCGTGCCACCTTGCATGAGTTTTGGTGTTTTTCAACGTGTTCTATGCATGCTAGTTGGCTCGAGCAACAACCGGGAGTGTGTAGAGATAAAAAAGGATATATTTCATCGAGGCGAAGATAGCGTCTTTGCTACAAAAAATGGAAAGAATATTTTTTGAGAATAATATTTTTGATACCGAGTAAATGAGGATTCTCTGGAGTAATGAGCGTAATATTTTGCTTCTGATGGGTTATAAATAGTTTCTGGTTGATCAATGAAGGGTGATGGAGAGTTTGGGAGGTTTTAGAACGCGAGAAGATCAAGAAAATCAAAGTTGCAGAATCACCGTTTCTGCTGCTGCGCCTCTGAAGATCGTGAAGAACGGACTCTCAAGGACTGTCGTTTTTCAACAGTGAAAAGGACTACCGACCGTGGGTCGCAGCTGTCGTAACAGCCGCACTTCATATCTATCGTAGTCTGTAACGGTGTTTGCAACAACTATAACTGTTGCAACCCGATTTTCTTCATTTCTCTTTTTTGTTCATCATTTGTAAACCTCTTTTGAGCAATAAAAATGGATTTTGAGCGTGTTTCCAACATGATGAGCTAGAACCATCACTGGGACGGCGGAGGAAGACGAACTTCATACATGGGTAATTTTAATTAATTCTTTTTATGACTTTTGGTAATCGATTAAAAATTGAATTATGATTTGATAAAATTAGTTATTATTTTATTAGATGGGTCATGCTTGCTTAAATGTTTGATGTCCCATGCTTACGATTTATAACTAATATTTTGAGAATCAACTTTGGCAAAAATAAGAGTCCATGTTTTTATTTGTTGAGCTATAATTGTTAAAAGAATTAATATTTGAACCTTTTGTTATGAGTTTGGCGGAATCCTGAATCCCAGTAACTCTCTCCGTCTTGTGACATAAATTGTATATATTCTGTATTCTTATTATTTTTCTTTTATTAATTCTTAAAATCAATCTCGTCAAGTCCGAGTGAACGACAACCTTACTACCACTTTCTACAACATTATTGAGTCACATCAATTTTTACGCCATTGACATGACTTGTGTATAGATTTGTTTTTAGGTTTTATTTTTATTTTTATTATTTTTGTTCTTTTTACGCCTTTTGGTATTTCTTGTTTGTTTTCGGATTTGGGCCCGAGCTCAAGAAAAAGGGAGAAAGCGCTGAAAACAAAAGCGAAGCTAAAGAAGGAAAGAAAAGAGGAACCCAAAAGGAGTGAAGAAGAAAATTTTGTATATAGTGTAATTAATTTTATTTTTATTTTTATTTTTAGAAACTGTAATTAGGTAATTATTTTTGTAATTTTTATTTTTCTTTTTTGGACTTCTTAATTTTGGACTTTATTTTTGGACTTTTGGACATTTTTTTAGAACCCTAAGGAAGGGTTATTTAAATATTAACTGCGGGGAAGGACGACGACACGATATCGTCTCGGCCCCTCGGGTTCGCACACGACATAGGAGTTGTGGCCCGAGTCGACTTCAACGGTTCATCCCCCGTCCGGAACGGGAGGTAAGAATTCTAAACACCCGCGAATCCCTGTCGGCGGGTTTCTTTGGATGATTTCGTGTGAATATATGTCGAGGAACCGAATACGGTCGCTTTAAATTCCTAGTAAAGGGCAAGGACTCGGCCATACAAGATAAGGGTTCGGATTTCATCACCGTTCTCTTCTTGCCCGCCTTAGGAAACGAAACCAAACACGAACCTAAGCCTAAAATTTTGACTAGAACAAGACCTATAGGGTAACGAGCTTAATAGGAAGTCGTTCGAAAAATATTGGTTACTCTTTTGAGCATACTTCGAAGTTCATGATGGTTTACGTGAGTTGAATGCGTGATCTAGCCGCCTTGTAATGCGGTGAGGCCTTGGGTATCAAAGCTCCACACGGCTTCCCCGCCTCTATTCAACTTACTTAAACTCGGATTGATTCCCAGATGGGTTTGCTTAGATTGTAACGAATTCCCTTTCGAAGGATTAGAAGTGGTCTAGAAAACAATCTAAGTGGAGCCATCATGCTTTTTTGTTTGCTAGAAATCGGAGGTTTGCTTTGTGGTCGAGTCAGCCTTGTTTGTGTTTGTGTAGAATTCCCTTGCGCTTAAGATGTCAAATCGGGTATTAATAAAAGCCTAATAATGAATATGAATATCCAACTGAACAATATGGACATTCCTCTTTTTATGACCATAGTGTGAATAGTGGTTGGGAACGCCAATCTTTTGAAGGTTATGGGTCATACCATGGTGAGCCCAATTACTATCCACACGTGCATCGATCTTACGAGCAAAAGCGATCCTCCAATTTCTTTAGAAGAGTCTCTCAAGAGTCTCAATGAGTCAACAAATGTTTAACTTATTTATGAAAGAGACTTATAATATTAAAGCTTCCAGGAGGAAAGTCAAGTCAGAGTCGAGTCAACTAAGATTTCTCTAGAAGAGTCCCTCAAGCAATTCTGTGAGAGTACAAATAGGATGGTGGAAAAATTTGCTCAAGATAGTCTTAAATTCCAATATAGTGTTCCCAATACCACCCTTGAAAATAAGGATAATTTTTATTCACATAATCAAGATGACGAGGATAAAATTGGTAACACTACTTGTCTAGATGAGGTTCAACCATTTTCATATTATTATAATGATGATTATGATGAGGATAGTGTTGATGAAGAATTTGATATCAGTAGGCATAGTGATCCGAAATTTGTTACTCCAATTGAGCTTAATAATGATAATATTTCTAGTTCAAATCCAAATAATTTTAATAATTATTCACCTATTCAAAAGGATGAGGATTTGACTAGACATACCCCCGTTTTAGACGATGTAGTATTTCCTTTTGATTACGAAGCCAAGGATGGTTTAGAGGAACGAGTATATTTTGAGTCTAGAGATTTAGAAACAATAGACTTAGAAAAAGAAAATGAACTCGTAGAGATGAGTGAGGACGTACCTGACTTAGAAGAATCAATTGACCATTTTCAGGAATCAGATGACCTTGAAATTAGGGAAGTTGTGACTAGTCTTTCTAGAGACACTGAAAACTCTAAGTCCGGGGGTGATTATCATTCTCCATGTGCCTTAACTCTTAGAAAGGTCCCTAACTTGGGACTTGACATTTGTGCCTCAACCATTTTAAAAGATTATCTTCATACACTTTTCTGAACCTAGTTGTGTCCATAAAGAAGTTCGGTTTGTTAGAAACCCATCCTCTCACGTTGATGTGGTTAACCCGTGCTATGATACCACGATTGACTTTGTTTTCCCACCAAAAACCTTCCTTCCAATTGTGGGATTGTATAAGTTTCAGAATGTGTCAATTATTAAGTTTTGAGACTAAACCTAATTACTTTAGGATATTAGGGTCGACACATTTGTTAAGGAAGACCACCAATCTTATTGTGGTCATAAATAAAGTCAAAACCGATTGACTTAGAGGATCCTCAGTTATTCAGGTTATTGTTATGTGCTTCTAAGTTCTTAATTGAGTATTTCCAGACTCTACAACCTGATCTTAAGAATCCTTCTTTTGAGGAAGTCCATACCATGAAAACATTTTATTTAGACCCTTTTATAGAGCCTGAACCCGAACCACAACTAGATGTAGTTGTCTTAAACAAAAAAATATATGAGGGTGTGTTGGATATCTTCTCTTCTCTGTGGCAGTTTCCTCTTCTTGTGGTTAGCACTTTTGATCCGTGATGACCCTTGAGTTATTCCCATTTGCTATATGATTCTTCGAGGTGACTAATCCTTTCCAATGTCCTTTCAAGACTTTAAACTTAGCACTTCTTGGGAGGTAACCCATGCTTTATTGCAACACGGTAATATTTTTCCTTAAACTCTTTGCTTCAAATGGTAACAGTTTCTCCTTGTTCATGTTTTTAATTTCATCTTTAGAACATTGAGGACAATGTTAGATTTAAGTTTGGGGGTATGGGAGAAACTTTTTAGTTGCATTTTGAAACTTCTAGCGTCACATGGCATCCGGTTAGCTAAGTTTACATACTGCTTCTCACCGAAAAGATAGAAATTGGAATGCTAGGGATAACAATCTATTGAGACATTAGAGAAAAGACATTGAGATCCTTGAAATTGTGAGAGAACTTGTTCCTTTTAGAGGGTAACCGTGATGGACCTAACCATCCATGATAGAAAGGCAAGTAGGTCAGAAATGCCGAGAAAGACAAAGCAACCTCACAATGTAGTCTTAGTTACCGGGATTACGACTCTCTCTCAAGAGAAACTTATCATCATCAACAAACGGAGCGACATCAAAATCTATGAAACGTTGAAGACGTTTAAGGTTTAGAAGCAACAATAGAAAATCGGAATTCAAAATCAAGGGTTAAAGAAGTTATAAGAGCAAGAAAAAATCAAATGATATAAGTTGTTGAAGTTCATGATACTAAGACATTACAAGTTGCAAAGATCCAAGTGTTAAAATTCCTTCTGTGATGGCCATGTAAATTTTTGTCTTGTTAAAATAAAAAAAAAAAAAAAAAAAATCATTACGTTCTTTTTGTTCTATAATTAGTTTTTGTTCAATAGGGCCATATGAAGTAGAAATTTTTATGTCAAGCAAGAAATCAAAGAGAAGAGTTAATTGTCAAGGTTATATGAGGTTCGATAGTTTATCATCATCAGTTGAAGACCGAAGAAGACGTTGTTTCTACCTTTAGCACCATGAGAGAGTCCAAGAAAGATACATTTGGTTGCTTTGTTAGTCCGCTTTCAATCTGGCACAAGATCTTTCTAGCACTGGTTTAACTCATCACACGTAATTAGTCCAGCTGTGTAGAAGATGTCCCTCTCATCTTTTTCTCTCTCCTAATCTTATCCATTGTAAATCACGGACGATCTTGAATGTTTATCTAGTCGTAAAGCGGATATCTCTTTATCTAGCGTTGTTGCGGATGTGTCTCCCCTTTCCTCAATCACCTTTGAAATGACACCATCAATTTCTCTGGCATTCTAGTCACTTGAGATAGGTTGAGAATTTGTATGTCCTCATAGCTCTTCGATACTTGTGACCAATTAGAAGTACAAGTTTTGTGGGTACACCTCCTGTAAACCCTCCGGAGACAACACTCCGCCACTAGGGCCACCTAGGGGTTCAAATGATTTTATTTTTTAGAATAAATTTGCTCGAGGACTAGCAAATAATAAGTTTGGGGTATTTGATAGACACATTTTGTGTCTCAATTGTCTCATTGTCTCTATTGTTGGAACTAAGATTTTTGTACTAATATTGTGTTTTTATGTATTTTAGGTATTTTTTTGAAATAAATATTTGTTGGAAAATTCGGCTCGAAAAGTTGCTCGGAACACCCCCGGAGGAAATTTGATATTCGGACTCCCACTTTGGATAAGGGGTAACCCAATTACTAAGGGGCACCCTTTGTTATATTCGCACCCCTTTTGGGATAAGGGGCAACCCTTTCTTCCTCGTTTGAAAAAATATTTTGGCGAAATGTTTAAAGAACTGTGATTTTGATCGGATTTTTGGACGAGTTAGAAGGAGATTAAATGGTCGAGATTGTTTGGGTAGCTTCCATTTGACCTAACAGGCTGGTATAGGCCTTCGTCACCAGTTTGGCTGGAGATTGTCGCGAGAAGTTCACCCGAGCAACACGTACTCGTACACATTGACCTTACATGAGTTTTGGTGTTTTCAATGTGTTCTATGCATGCTAGTTGGCTCGAGCAACAACCGGGAGTGTGTAAGAGATAAAAGGATATATTTCATCGAGGCGGTAACGTGTTTGCTACAAAAAATGGAAAGAATATTTTCCGAGAACAATATTTTGATACCGAGTAAATGAGGATTCTCTCGGAGTAATGAGCGTAATATTTTGCTTGATGGGTTATAAATAGTTTTACTGGTTGATCAATGAAGGTGATGGAGAGTTTGGGAGGTTTTTAGAACGCGAGAAGATCAAGAAAATCAAAGTTACCGAAATCAAGGTTCTTCTTTGCTCTCGAAGATCGTGAAGACGGACTCTCAAGAGGCCGTCATTTTTCAACGGTGAAAAGGACTACCGACCGTGGGTCATGAAATTGTCAATGCAGGCCCACTTCATATCTATCAGTGAGTCTGTTGCGGTGTTTGCAACAACTATAAGCCTTGTTGCAAACCGATTTTCTTCATTTCTCTTTTTGTGCATCATTTGTAAACCTCTTTTGAAGGCAATAAAAATGGATTTTAGCGTGTTTCCCAACATGATGAGCTAGAACTCCCAACGGGACGTGGAGGAAAGGCAGACTTCATACATAGGTAATTTTAATTGAATTACTTTTTATGACTTTTACGCGATTAAAAATTGAATTATGATTTGATAAAATTAGTTATTATTTTATTAGATGGGTCATGCTTGCTTAAATGTTTGATGTCCCATGCTTACGATTTATAACTAATATTTTGAGAATCAACTTTGGCAAAAATAAGAGTCCGTGTTTTTATTTGTTGAGCTATAATTGTTAAAAGAATTAATATTTGAACCTTTTGTTATGAGTTTGGCGGAATCTTGAATCCCAGTAACTCTCTCCGTCTTGTGACATAAATTGTATATATTCTGTATTCTTATTAGTTTTCTTTTATTAATTCTTAAAATCAATCTCGTCAAGTCCGAGTGAACGACAACCTTACTACCACTTTCTACAACATTATTGAGTCACATCAGGTGTTGAGGAGAGTAGTATCTCGACTTGTATCCCAGTGAAAGCTTAGGAAACATGAGAGATGAAAGCTTTTGGGAGAGCTTGCAAAGTTGCCTTTCTGAGTGTAGTATTTTCTCCCGACCAGACCCATTGTCTGGTGGAAATAGGTAAGACCTATTTATACAAGTCGAGATTAACGTACCACGGCCTCATGAAGGGAAGAGAGTAAAGGGTGAAATAATAGGAGGAGGTGGTTAACCATGGTGTTAATTGAAAACGTTTTTCACCATTATTTCCTCTTTTTTGACCGCTTTATTCCTTTTCACGCTTTCTTAATGTGGGAGCGTAGTGTACGCTGCATCTTTGACCGCTAAAACCAAAACCCTAAAAAGCATCCCCGGTTTGTGTTGATGGCTCGAGTGTTGGTTGCATCTTGGGTGCAAGTGGTGCTGCTAGGGACGCATGTGGCATGTGCCAATGGCATGTGGAATGCCTTCGTTGCGAGTTGCACCTCGAGCATAAGTGGTAATGCCGGAGCTGCTAGTGGCGTGTGTGGCATGTGCCAACGGCATGTGCGGAATGCCTTGGTGGTAGGTTGCACGGTTTTGCAAATTAGGCTACCAGCGTGTGTTTGGCATGTGCCAATGGCATGTGCGGAATGCCTTGGTGGTAGGTTGCTTACGGCTTGCAAGTTAGGCTACCGGCGTGTGTGTTGGCATGTGCGGAATGCCTTGGTGGTAGGTTGCACGGTTTGCAGTTAGGCTACCCGCGATGTGTGTTTGGCATGTGCCAATGGCATGTCAGAATGCCTTGGTGGTAGGTTGCACGGTTTGCAAGTTGGGCTACCAGCGAGCATGTTGGCATGTGCCAATGGCACGTACGTGACCATGTTGACCTGGTGCAAGTCTTGCCGAGCCTAGGGCGCTATATTTGGCGTGGGCCAATGGCATAGCGGCTTGAGCATGGCTTGCGATACATGTTGGCATGTGCCAATGGCACGTACGGCCATGTTGACCTAGTTGCAAGTCTTGCAAGCCTAGGAAGCTATATTTAGCGTGGGCCAAAGGCATAGCGGCTTGGAATATATGGCTTGCGATCGTGTTGGCATGTGCCCGATGGCACGTCTTTGCCATGTTGACCTAGTTGCAAGTCTTGCAATCCTAGGGCGCTATATTTGGCGTGTGCCAATGGCATGGCAGCTTGGAAATATGGCTTGCGACACGTGTTGGCATGTGCCAATGGCACATCACGGACCATGTTGACCTAGTTGCAAGTCTTGCAAGCCTAGGGCGCTATATTTGGCGTGGGCGAAGGCTTAGCGGCAGAAATTTGGCTTGCGATACGTGTTGGCATGTGCCAATGGCACGTACGGCCATGTTGACCTAGTTGCAAGTCTTGCAAGCCCTAGGGCGCTATATTTAGGCGTGGGCCAAGAGGCATAGCGGCAAATTTGGCATTGTTGCCATGGTGTGCAGGTGCGGCTTGGTTTAGCATTGTTGCCATGGTGCGCGGGTGCGGCTTGGTTTGGCATTGTTGCCATGGTGCGCAGTATGCGGCTTGGTTTTGGCATTGTTGCCATGGTGTGATATGCGGCTTGGTTTAGCATTATTGCCATGGTGCGCGGGTGCGGCTTGGTTTGGCATTGTTGCCATGGTGCGATATGCGGCTTGGTTTGGCATTGTTGCCATGGTGCGCAGTATGCGGCTTGGTTTGGCATTGTTGCCATGGTGCGCAGTATGCGGCTTGGTTTTGGCATTGTTGCCATGGTGCGCAGTATGCGGCTTGGTTTGGCATTGTTGCCATGATGCGCGATATGCGGCTTGGTTTGGCATTGTTGCCATGGTCGTGATATGCGGCTTTTTTTTTGGAATTAGGGTTACGTGTTGAAAAACCCTAACTGTATTTTTTGAAAAATACCTATTAATTATTACACCTGAGTTAAATGCTCTTAGTTAATGTGTTGCGGGTAACACTAGGTCATGGGGATTCGATTTTACCCCTTGTTTAAAGACCACCATCAACACCGTATTATTATTTTTGGTTTTGGCTCACGTAGTGAAAGGAAATGTAAGAAAGGGAATTTTGGGGCGGAGCTATTTCTTGCGCT
>JAJJWW010011783.1:0-67892 GCA_023531295.1 Papaver armeniacum | reverse complement strand
AAGTATGTTAACTTGTTCACATGATCGTATGATAACTATTGTCTATACTCATGAACTTAGGTTCGTTTGCGAACTAAAGTCCCTCGGACTATAATGTATTAAGGTATGTGAACTTTCTTTGAAAACCGTGACATTATGTTCATGAATTGGTTCTTGTATAAGTACTTTGTACACTTTCAAACCAAAATGAATATGTTTCAAATTGTTCATGGATATTTCTATGAGATAGTGAACATTTGAAAAACTCTCTTGAAACACAATTAGATTCATTTGATTATATATCATGATTGATTGATTATCAGATTTGATCTAGAAGTGTTAGATGAATATGGATAAGCCAAAAGTGTCCATATGGCTAACTTCATTTAACTGTTATTGAGCCAACTTGTTATACAAGTTGAGGTACGGTTCATCCATATCTAAATATAGGTATATTTTATTTGTGTGTATGAAGCTAATACCACCTAACAGTGGAGATTGGTTGCTTATTTTCTAAGCAAACTTAACTTGAATATTAAATCAGGAGTTCATATAACGATGGATATTAATTGCTTTGTTACTAATCTATCTTAGCTTTGATTGTAAGCAACCCTGATTTGAAAGACTATATAAGGAGAAACTCTAGCATCAATGAAACCTAATCCCGACACTCTCGTGTGTCCTAGTTGCAAACTATTTTCTCTGTAGTTGAAAGATTCTAGTTTACAACTAGGACACACAAGGATAGTGTTAGAGATTCAAAGATCCCAGTTGTTTGAGGTTTTCCTTTTATAGACTTTCAAGGTTAAGGTAGCTTTAGGTTTAAGCTAAGATAGCTTTGGAACCAAGCAATCAATAATAACCGTTAGATGAAAAACTTGACTTTGAGATTAACATAGTAGAATATACACTCTGGTTAGGATGAACCATAACCGAACCGTGTATAATGACATGTTCATGTAGGTTAGCTGAAACTAGCCAATTGAACGATAAGCTTAACTATTTTTATATAACACTTTAAGAATTTTCTTGAATCACACATATGATCAAAAATGTCTAGATAGTGTTTTTAGAGAGTTATTCAAACGTCGATTATCTTATAGAAATAATTCGGATGCATCTGAAAATATTCAACAGGGTAAGTACATGTACCTGATACGTGTATTGTACCTGTTCGTGAATGTTCTTGTCATAGTACGTGTACCGGGTATGGATACCCTTAAGACAAATACGAGTTCAGGAACTCACAAATCTTTTATGGTTGGTTTTGAAACCAACCGATATTTTCCGGTTTGCATACTAGGTATGCGTAATATCCAAACTAAGAAATGTTAGATACGTAGGGAATCCTAGTCGTACCGATTATGGAGTTTGTACCAATAATTTTTATGATGAATTGTGGAGCAATTATTGACAGTTGACTTTTGTCGAGGGATTCATGTGCGTTGCCAGATTGGTTGTAGGCGTAGGGATACTGAGGAAACTGAGTAACTATGGGTAGTTTCTTCGGTCGTAACTACACGAGGTTGCAATTATGCATTTTTTTATAGAGATTTAATTCTACGAGTTTCAAAATTATACTAGGTCCCAAGATTTCTCTGCCAAGTAGTTTTCCCCATTAACAAAATCTCTTGCAATCTTGCTTTACTATATTTCCACATTATGATTGTTATTGTTATAATTAAGGTATTAGCATCTGAATTTCAAAATCTACCTTTGAGAGTTCATTGATTTATTTCATCTCCAATAAAGTTATATATGTTAAACCGAAAAAGAATTGGTAGTGTATTTGGTATCCTCGTGTTTTCAGTTTCTTGGTGGCAGAACCATTTACATTCCATCATTTCTTGTTCCACGAGGCCTCATGAACATCCATGTGAATCGTGGCAATTTTTGCATGTTTGAAGAACAACCTTATTTCCTGTAGGAACTTCGACTCTTTTATCACTATGTCTCGTGTTGATATGGTTCAGAGAGATACTAGAATATTTTTCTTCTGCAGAGTAATATCTCATGCATTTTAAACAAGATACTACCTTTAATACTTTAAAAAGAGTATTCTGAAGGAACACCAACTTCTTGTTAACTGACAAAATTTTACATTCTCTTTGAATATGACATTTTTTTGAACTATCTATAGGGATCATATTGAGTTAAGTCACTAGGATGATCGTGTCTTATAGTAGGTGGGGCAGTTTCGGTAACTTAAACGACTTTAGTAGGTATTAAACAAGGATTAGGATATTCATGATCCGGAGTGCTGCACAAAAATACCCATATAGGAGTTGCTGCACAAAATTACCTAGAAGAGCAAATGAAATTGTAACTTCAACAAGGGTACCAACTTCAGTTTGAACTTACAATAGCAATGTTTCAGCTGCGCATTTCCGAATGTGAAGAACTCTTTTACGAATCATGGACAAAGACATGATCCCGAACACCAAAAAGGACAGCCAACTGCAAATCAAGCTAAACCTCCAAATATGTAATATCCAAACTAAGAAATGATACTCTTCAAGGATAGCTAGGAGATCTCAGCCATGCTGTTGCTGTTGCGGAAGATATGTTCAATGAAGTCTCTATTGATCACGGATGACACCACCACAGATCCTTCCACTGAATCAATTTAAAACGCAATATTAATGTTTAATCTGTAAAATTATGTGCAGGCGGGGTCCAAAGCCTCCAATCCGATGCTGAGCAAGTGTGGGTGTTTCCCATGGATCGGAAAATACCCGAGACCTTCATCTTTTTTTTTTGTGTAAGTTTACTAAATTTCACATTTCTTATAGAGAAATAAATTTTTTGGTTTCCTAGAACAGTCACCCCTAGTCAATTATTTATGTATCCCTTAAAACTATTACTCCTTCCGTTTCAAAATAATACTATGCCCGGTTTCACGTGTAGCCAATTTTTCTCAAAAGAGTTCGCTTCCCAATATCGGGGAGCAAGCATCAACCCATCGCATGAACGGGCTAATTGTGTTCTATCAAAATACAATTACTTGGACAGTTGTCTAAGGTGAAATAAAAAAGAATGGATTTGTGCGTGTCTGTCGTCCCCTTCTTTATAAAAAGAGTAAAATAAAAAAGAATCAATTCTTCTTCTTTTTCTTTTTTTTTGATGGAAGAGGCTAATGCCTCAAAATTTCATTAATATGAAATTGCTTACAACAGTATCGATTACATCAATAATCAGATTCAGATGGATAGTACAACGTTTACATAACTCGAAACTTAAAGAAACGAATAATGAAAAAATTACTAAATATCCATAATCCGATAAGGAATTTAATGTGATTTTAATGGTATTTAACCATTTTTGTTGATCAACAATGGTGTCAAACCATTGTACTTGATGTTCACCGTAGAACTTAGATACTTTTGTAGAAAAGAAGTGATATACCCAAATTGCTCCGATCGACTTCGATATTTGTTGATCTTGTCTGATGAATTGATCAATACTTTTTCGAAGATGGATCGTCCTTGTATTGTGTTCGATGACAATGAAGCGCCACCAAAATAGGCTATCATAAACCACTCTAAGAGTGTAAGAGAATACAGACCGACAAGATGTTGTCATCTGATTTTATTTATAATACATAAATATGAAACCCTAAACTACTCTGCCCGGATCTTAAGTAATAATCTTGATTCGGGCAGAAACCTAACTGAAAATAAAGATAATGGGTTAAAAAATTGAAGTTGAAAACAATGAATTGAGGTTGAAGATGAGGATGAAGAAATTGAAGCGGTTGATGAATATAACTGCCCCTAAACAAGAAATTGAAGCGGTTGACAAAGGAGATCAATCAATTCTTCTTTTTATCATCAGTCACTCTTTTCTTTATAGCCTTCAAACCAAATGAAGAAGACCTATAATATTTCAACTTTTCACACTACGAATCACTCTCTGATCTCCAAAATCAAACCCCCATCTCTCCATTAGAAAAAGGAAATTAGAATTGTGATTCAATTTTGCACTCTCTCTTCGATCTGTTATTTCTCTAAACAAAAGGGTTGTTTAATCATGGAGAGGTTTAACAATCTCCCAAAATAGATCATTCTAGACATATTGGCTAGCTAGGTTACCAACCGAGTCTGTTCTAGACTGCAAATTGGTTTGCAAACCATTTAAAGATCTTTTTTTTCATCCATCGTTCTCTCGTATGCACCTGAATCATCCTGATTTCAGTAAGTTGAGTTTTATTTTCGCTAGCTATAAACCAAATGGGTATAATGAATTCTATTATACCGAGTATGATGAGAACTGTCATGCGACACCCATTAGTAGAATAACAATGTTTAATTTAAACCCTCCTTTTAAGAATGGTTATACTTTTGTTGGATCCTGTAATGGGTTGATTTGCATGAATACATTCTTCTATAAGAAAGACGGAATTGGAAAATTTCACCATGAGAATATATCTGTAACCCAATCACAAGAGAATATATTATGCTTCTAACTAAAGGAAAGTTCTGTTGGAATGGATTTGGTTACGTTCATTCAACCAATGAGTACAAGGTTGTTAGGATATATGACTCCGAGAAAGAATCAGATGTTGGAAATATTGAGGTATACACTCTTGGCAGTGGAAATGGATGGAGAAAAACAGGAACGATTGACATCAATATGCGTTATGCTAGACTTTGCGCTGGTGCTTTTGCGAATGGAGCTCTTCATTGGGTTGACTACCGGAACAAAGAAACCATTCTTTCTTTCCATTTGGCTGATGAAAAATTTAGTAAGCTTCCATCACCGCCACCTTGTTTGACAAAAGCTGATGTTCCATACTTGCCTATTACACTATAGTGAGTACAGTCCCATAATATGACTGTAGTCAGTTTTTCTTTTAATAAACAACTGTAGTCTATGAATATTAGAATTTACTTTCTGTCCGATGTGACGTTACCGCAGGTACATGGGAATGAGCGACAAAGTAACAAACATTTTGGGCTTATGGAGAGAGTGCAACATTTTGTCATGTGGTTGCCTTGTAAGAGGGGTGTACTTAACTTAACGTTGGGTGCCCTTATAATTACTACCTTATCTTTATTATAGCCGCTAGGATCCAGACACGTGTCGCGTTGGGATTACTCCTTGCTAATTAGGGCTTAGCCTATTAATGTGTAAGAAGCGGCCGTTTTGTAGGTAGATAATTATTGTTATTCAAGAACTTAAGTTCTCAGGCTGATTTTCGAATCAGAGTTACCATTTTCGGTTATTTGATTGTTTCAATTTGTTCATTACAGAACAATTGGCATCAGAGCCGTACGATCCTGTCACCATGGGAGGACAAGGAGCTCAAACTAATAAGGATTTACATGATACTCAGAAAAAGCAACAAACCTGGATTGATAAAACTAATCAAGATGTGTTGGAAATGAAGGAATAGTTGAATCAAATTCTTCTACAATTACAGAATCTTAATAACAAAGATAGTAATCAATAGGAAGCGTTTGTTGCACCAGCAGAGGGAAGTACTGTACCAGCTGTTAATCAACTCACTGAGAATCGAAGTTTCAACAATTACAATCGATTTCCTAAGCTAGACTTTCCTAGATTCGACGGTACCAATCTTAAAGGGTGGATTCAAAAGTGTGAAAGATTTTTTCTCCTTCACAATATCAGAGAGGAGACTCGGAAAGTACGGTGGGCGACGATGCACATGGATGGCAAAGCTGAGAGGTGGATTTCTAACTTACAAACTTATAGATCTATCTTGTGTTGGTTTGAATTAGCAGAACATGCATGTTTTCGTTTTGAAAACCCATCTAATGACAATATAGTGGGTATGTTTAATAAATTAGCTCACACAACTATAGTAGATGAGTTTTTTGATGAGTTTGAGATTGCTAGATCTTTAATGATGACCATACACCCTGAATTTCCTGAAAGCTATTATGTGATGAGTTTCATTGGAGCTCTTAAGGAGGAAATCAAACATAATGTGTTAATGTTCAACCCCACTACCCTCATGAGAGATTTTGCTCTAGCAAGATTGCTGGAACAATCCTTACATAACCAACAAAAACAGTCAAAACCCACACCAAAATTTTTCTCCAACTCTTTTTCCATGGGAAAGCAGAATTACCAGTCTAGTTTTCCACCAAAGCCCTTATCCATCCCTCCTTCCATTCCCAAACCACCACTTCCACCTCTTACTCCTAAGACAAGCCCCACCCACCCTCCCATTAAAAGACTTACCCCTGAACAACTCAAAATCAGAAAAGCTCAAGGACTTTGCTATAATTGTGATGAGGTGTATAGACAGGGTCATGTCTGTAAGAAACATCGGCTTTTCTGGATAGTTGCAGAGGAAGGAGTTGATGACTCACCTACAGAAGAGGATATTTCACAGGAAGAAGAGCCTTCCTCTCAAGTGGAAAGTGATATTGAGATTTCTCTACATGCCCTTACTAGTACTCATTCTAGTGAAACAATTAGAATCCCTGGTGTGCTTAACAAACATTCTATTTCTATTCTTATAGACACTGGTAGTACCCACAGTTTTATTGACTCTTCTTTGGCTCAGAAATTAAACTGCAATGTATAACCTACTTCTCAGATGGCTATCACTGTGGCTAATGGTGACAAAACAAATCGATTCGCATTTGCAAGTCATTAAACCTGTTCATGCGGGTCATTCATTCTCTGCAGATTTGAGGTTACTACCTTTGGGTGGCTGTGATATAGTTCTGGGTGCTGACTGGCTCAGACTTCTGGGTAATGTGCTCTTCAATTTTACTACTTTGACAGTTTCCTTCATATATCAGGACACTGAAATTACTCTTACTGGTACTTCTAATTCTCCACTGCTTAAGCCCATCAGTAACAAGGAGGTCCATAAGTTCTTTCACAAAAATCCACATGGACTTTGTGCATAGTTATCCTCCATTTCTAATGCACCCTCTTCCTCACCACCTCCACCTGAAGTTACAGCTTTATTGCAAGACTTTCAAGATGTTTTTGAAGAACCTTCAACATTGCCACCTCATAGGAGTCTTGACCACATTATTCCTCTCAAACCCAATTCCACTCCAGTTAACCAAAGGCCATACAAGTGCCCTTATGTTCAAAAATCTGTCATTGAGGACTTGATCTAAGACATGTTACACCAAGGCATCATTCAGCCAAGCCACATTCCATTTGCCTCTCCCATTTTATTGGTCAAGAAAAAGGACAACAGCTGGAGATTTTGTGTTGACTATAAAAGATTAGATGATATCACCATTAAGGATAAGTTCCCCATTCCTATAATTGATGAACTTTTGGATGAGCTACATGGTGCTGCAGTTTTTACTAAGATTGATCACAGGTCAGGGTACCACCAAAATCAGACTTTTTCCACCTGATATACCAAAAACATCCTTTAGATCTCATTTAGGCCATTATCAATTTCTTGTCATGCCATTTGGCCTCACCAATGCCCCTGCCACCTTTCAAGCCCTAATGAATGATATCTTCAAACCTTTTTTGAGAAAATTTGTTTTAGTCTTCTTCGATGACATTCTTGTTTATATCCCTGACATGGCAACTCACCTTGAACACCTTCAACAAGTTCTTTCTATGTTGAAACAACATCAGCTACATGCCAAACTCTCAAAGTGCTACTTTGCTCAAACTGAACTGGAGTATTTGGGTCACATCATCACAGCTCAAGGGGTTGTGGCTGATCCTTCCAAGATACATTGTATGACTTCTTGGCCAATTCCTAAAACCATCAAGAAGCTGAGAGGATTTCTAGGTATCACTGGCTATTACAGAAAGTTTGTTAAAGGCTATGGAACTATCATCAAGCCCTTAACTGAATTATTGAAGAAAAATGCTTTTGTATGGTCTGCAGCTGCCACTAATGCTTTCAATCAACTCAAACTGGCAATGACTACTACTCCAGTCGTAGCACTTCCATATTTTTCAAAAAAGTTCATCTTAGAAACAGATGCTTGTGATACTGGCATTGGTGCTGTTTTAATACAAGAGGGTAGACCCATTGCTTTCCACAGCAAGCCATTGGGCCCTAAAGCTATGTGATTATCCACTTATGAGAAGGAATTAATGGCAGTAAGATCAGCTGTCACAAAATGGAGGCACTACCTACAAGGGCATCATTTCACAATCAAGACTGATCATGAAAGCATCAAGTTCTTCTTAGAACAAAAGATTACTACAGGGTTGCGACAAAAGTGGCTGATGAAGTTATTGGGATTTAATTATGACATCCAATACAAAAAGGGGGTTGACAATAAAGTTGTTGATGCTTTATCAAGGAGAGCACACCCTACTACCGCCTTACAAACCATCACTCTTTCCAAGCCTATCTGGATGCAAGAAATTGCCAATAGCTATGCAAATGATCCCAAGGCTCGACAACCGATCTCTCAACTGCTGATTTCTCCTTCTACAACACCTAATTTTTCCTACCAGCAAGAGATTCTCAGGTATAAATCCAGGTTATATATTGGTACTGGTAACAATGTCAGGTCTTCCATCTTATCTTCATTGCATTCCTCGGCCATTGGTGGCCATTCTGGTATTCAGGCTACTTATAACAGGGCTAAACTTCATTTTTATTGGCCAAAAATGCAACAAGACATCATTTCTATGGTAACCTCTTGTGATGTCTGTCAGAGGAATAAGCATGAAAATTCTTTCCCGCTTGGGTCTTCTACTGACCACTTCCTATCCCTGATCAGGCCTGGCAGCATATCTCAATGGATTTCATTGAGGGCCTTCCCAAAAGTGAGCACAAAGATGTTATCTTGGTGGTGGTTGATAGGTTAACAAAATACAGTCATTTCATTGGACTTCAGCACCCTTATACTCCAGTCATTGTGGCTAAAGCTTTCTTACATCACATTTTCAAGTTGCATGGTTTACCCTCCTCCATCACCTCTGACAGGGACAAGGTCTTCACGAGTAATTTCTGGCAAGATCTTTTTCATCACATAGGGACCAGCCTCAAACTTAGTACTGCATATCATCCTCAGACTGATGGTCAGACAGGGAGAGTTAATGCATGCTTAGAAAATTATTTGCGGTGCATGACTAGATTTCAACCTAAGAAATGGTTCAACTGGCTGACACTTGCTGAGTGGTGGTACAATACTAGTTATCATACTAGCATTAAAATATCTCCTTTCAAGGCACTGTATGGTTATGATGCACCACACTTAGCTTTCCCAACTACTGTCACTACTTCTGTAGCTACAGTTGAGGAGTATCTTACTCACAGGAATGCTATGCTTGACATACTCAAGGAATCCCTGTCTGCTGCTCAAGCTAGAATGAAGTTCTTTGCAGATCAGAAAAGAACTGAAAGATCTTTTGAAGTGGGTGACATGGTCTACCTTAAGCTCCAGCCCTACAGACAAGCATTTGTTTCCTTGAGGAAGAATTTCAAACTATCAGCTAAGTACTATGGCCCCTTTCCCATTCTTGCCAAAGTTGGTAACTTAGCTTATAAACTGCAACTCCCACCAGAAGCTAGAGTGCGTCCTGTTTTTCATGTCTCCCGGCTCAAACTGAAGATTAGTTTTGCTCAAATGCCATCCCCCACACTGCCACTAGTGGACCATGCAGGCCAAGTCATCATCACTCCTATTTCAGTTTTGGACTGCCGAACTGTTACAAGAGGAGATCACACTGTTCAACAAGCTCTCATTCACTGGTCCAATGCTACTGCTGCAGAAGCTACATGGGAGGATACTGCTACAATTCAAGCTCACTTTCCAGCTTTTGTATTTGAGGACAAGGACAATTTGAAGGGGTAGACAGTGTCATGTGGTTGCCTTGTAAGAGGGGTGTAATTAACTTAACGTTGGGTGCCCTTATAATTACTACCTTATCTTTATTATAGCCGCTAGGATCCAGACACGTGTCGAGTTGGGATTACTCCTTGCTAATTAGGGCTTAGCCTATTAATGTGTAAGAAGCGGCCGTTTTGTAGGCAGATAATTATTGTTATTCAAGAACTTAAGTTCTCAGGCTGATTTTCGAGAGTTACCATTTCCGGTTATTTGATTGTTTCAATTTGTTCATTACAGAACACATTTTTCTTTTAACATGTAATGGATGGTCAGCCTAAAATCAGACAAATCAAACCCTGGAGAGTGGAGGGAAATAAAATTAGATATAAGAAGAACAAGATTGAGACTAAATGAATTGCATTAATGGTCTAAAATGATGAACATGCATGCATTACTTTTTATGCCTAATGCAAAACCATATGAACTATTCACTGAGGGAGCAAAAATGTATCAAATACTTTGGGCATGGATACATAAATATCTTGATAAAACTGACATAATTATTTTTGATTTTAAACATTTCCAAATTTCATCCACCTGAGTGTTGTTTGCAACCTTTGGGTCCGTAGTGTTGGGAGCTTCGTTTAACAATCTTCCGGCACAAGTAGCAATAATGCTTTTCGCAAAACCAGCAGAATATGTGGTTGTTATTCTCTACCTGTTAATAGGGCCTTTAGTAACAAATTTCACCTTACAAATAAGTTATGATTGGATTGTCTTATACAGTATTTCAGTCAGTTTATTTAGAAAAGGAATAAGAAAAATCATTTCACTCACCTTTGTGTTCATTTGACGACACATTGGACAAGAATTCGCATGGTTTGACGAACCTTCAGCTCCTGCCTTATTTAGTACTTGCTGCTCCTGAAGCAACAGAACAATTTGCCGTTGTCTCATCTGGACCCTTCCACTTTTATAACCGAAGTCCTTCCCACAATTCGAGCAGTGCATGTGGTTACAACCTTCAGTTCGGTAAATTGCCATCAAGCAAAAAGGGCACTGCGTAGCAATACGCATTATGTTTGCCACACTGCGAAGCTGATTTATCATGTCCAGCTCTTTTTGCTTTTGCTTACCTGTTAGTTGAGTAGAATGCTGACGATCCTGTACACGTAATAGCAGAACATATCAGATCTTGACTTAACTTCCGAAAAATCAAGAAACCTTAGAAATAAGACATTCTGGATTAAGTCCCCATATATGTTACCTGTAAGAACTTAAGCTTCTCTTCTGATGTCATACATTGAATTCCAATATGAAGTCGATCTCTACAAAGACCACAAAAGGTAAAGAAGCACTTGGGACATTGGGCAAGGTGGTCCTCGTCCTCTAAACAAGCTGTCTCACATCTAGGGCAATAGACTAAATCTGACATTGAATCAAGTATCTTTTGAAACAAATGTGACTCCCATTGTTCAAATTTTTCATCCCCAAGAAAGCGTTTAACCAAACCAGATGGGACTAGTTCCTTGCATTTTATTTGCGGACATAATATTGCCACGCTTTCCTTTGCGTGCATGGTTGTATATGTCTGCATGCAATTACGGCAGAAGAAATGCTTACAGGGTAATCTTATGAAATTGGTGCCTGTAAAAATGAGATATGACACATCAATTCAATAGAACATGATGTACGTACTTAATTATACGCATAAAAAACTAGAAAATGGATTAGAAATTTGAGATACCTGCATATTCACTTAGACAAATACAGCATTCATGCAAGTTCTGGCGGAATTTCTCATTGCATTTGTCGTCATTATAGTTCAGTATTGAAGGTATATCTACATCTGGAGAGACGCTTTCTGAAATGGCACGTCTATCTCCAGCATCTTCCTTTTCAAATGAATCAAGCAGAATACTATTATCAAACTCTAAGTAGGAGAGAGATGAATTCTGTAGCCAATCCACCCATGGATAAACAATTTCCTGCCCTGATTGACCCGTCCAAATGGTATCCAACATTTGACACAAGCTAGATATCCGAATAGCATCCAACCATTGAACGGAGATGGTAAAAAAAGGAGCAGAATGGCTAGGGTATGCCTTAGGTAATAAACATGATAATACGATTGGGGGAAGATACTGAACTTTGAAGGAGTAAAATAATTCGTTAGAATTATCATTTATTTCCATTGCTTTACTGCCTATTCCGCCAAATTCGACTTCTCCACAAAATGAGCCAATCTTAGTAGACATTACAAGTTTGTCGGGAACTTCAATATGTATATTTATCTGCAGACAAAAACTTCAATTATTTAGAAAATAAAATTGTGTTTCTCTGCAATGCTGATTAAACTGGGTACTTGCAAAACCTGGAAAGACCGTAAGCCGTCTTCTCTGTCAAGTACAATGACATTTTCACCATATATAGCCTCCATTGCTAGTACCTGCATGCAAAGAATTAATTGATGGATATACATTCCACAGTTGCCACGAATACTAACATATGCACATATGCAATAACTAGTTTCTTATTATCGCAGTGATAAATATTTACCTCCTCTTCCTGCAACTTATCATTAACTCTAAGTTGTTCTTCTGACAATTTTTGTTCTTGGGCAGCCAATTTAATATCTTCTAACCGTCTATGAATATCATCGACTTCATCTTCAGATTTCTCACTTTCTCGCAAGTCCTCCTCTTCCTCCAGCTTTTCTTTGTTAAAAACTGATTTGGATTCTGTGTTTCCGATAACATGGTGGGGTTGTTGATTTGGATTAAACCCATTAGACATAGGAGCTGATTCTAGAGAAAGTTGGATGAATTCTGATACGGGTTTGGTCAAAAACTCAGTATTTAGTTGTTGCTGCTGGGGGAAATCATTGTTAGGTTCAACAACCCCCTTCTTCTCTTCAATTCTCATACCTTGTTTGGGTTTTCGTTTCTGGCTCCTCTTCATCCTATCCTCCTTATTCACGGTGAACTCCGTGAGTGTGCAAAGAAGGAAAAAGACAATATTCGAGTACTTAATAAGGGCAGCACGGGAGACCAACTATCAAGGTAGTCCCGCGTAAATTTGGAATCCTTTGAAAATTCACTTTCCTGATTTGTTCCCACTCGTAACATCTTTCCTATATTTGCCTCTTTCTACTTCCTGCATCTCATAGGTTTCATAAACCACTCAGGAACAAAGGCATTCCTTTTAGTTAATTACAGATTCAAACTGAAGACATTCATGTTTGATTACAGATTGTTGAATTGTCTTTTCCTTTTGCGACCATATAAATCTCACCTCGCCGAATTGCCTCAGTTCTTTTTGGACAGTTTCTTGTGTTGAAAGATACCCCATATTTCTCAGTTTATTCTGTTTCCATAGATGTATATTCTACACTTATTAGGTTGTATATTCTGTTATTCTGTTTCCTTTTTCTATGTATGTAATCTTGTATAAGAACCATGTACCAATCTCTTCTTTTTCACACATTGGATATACAGAAAACCTTCCAATATATCTGTGTCATGACTATCTTTGTCAATGCATCAGAGCCAGAAAAGATCTAAAACCCGTTTCCGCTGTGTTAAGAAGTTATCAAGTCTTTCGTTTCTCCAGCTTGTGTTGAGGTATCTCTATCTATTCTTCAAGTTATCAGTTATCTCTGTTTTTCTGTCAAAACCCTAAATAATCTTGTGAGCCGATCTCTTTCTTTTATCATCTTTCATCATGTCTCGAGATGATGTATCACCTATCACTGTGAAACTGGATGGATCCAACTATAATCACCTTTTTCTTCCCAGGTTCTTCCTAATGAGAAGCTTTCTTAAAGGTAAAAACATGTGGAAATATGTAGATGGAAAAGAGAAGAAACCATCATCAGTCGTCACTACCAGCAAGGATCCTAACAAGGACAAGGTGGAAGAAAAGGACCCCATGGAGGAATGGGAAATCAACAACAACAGAGTTCTTACCTGGATCGGGAATAAAGTAATCACCTCCATAAGTATGCAACTTGCCAATTTTGAGGAAGCCAAAGAAGCATGGGACTTTCTTGCAAAAAGGTACACACAAGTGAACTTTGCTCAGAGGTATAAGCTAGAGCAGGACATTCGATTGTTGAAACAACAACCAGATCGCATAGTTCATTTTCATTCAAATGTCACTCATATGGAACCAGTTAGTACTCATGGAACCTAAATGGACTACAGATGCACAACTATGGGAAAAGTTTAGAGAAGAATCCAGATTGGTTCAACTTCTGATGGAATTGAGAGATGAGTTTGAGTCAATAAGAGCCTCTATTCTACATCGATCTCCTCTCCCATCCGTGAAGCTGCTCTCTCCGAACTCATTGCGGAAGAGACTCGTAAAGAATCAAGTAGGATCTGCAGCTGTTTTTGCAGTTCCTTCAAACTTTAGTTCAAACTTTAACTCACAAAGGAGTTTCTCTACTTATCGTGATCTTTCTCAGGTACAGTGCCATAACTGCAAAAAGATGGGTCATGTAGCCAAAAACTGCACATTGCCATCAAGTGCACCAGTGACAAGCTTTTCTCATGGATCAACAACCCAAAGCACAGCATCACCTCCATCAAGCATACCTCAGTGTCGATACTGTAAAGCTTTTGGTCATACTGTTGGGAATTGTACTTCACCGTCGTTTAGAAACATGAGAGACAAGAGAAGGTTCAATGGTGGAACAATGCACTACTCATAGCTCCGGTTGTGCCAACACCCGCATCGAACAAGGTCAAGAAACGAGATGAGTCAAGGGTCAAATGCTCTGTCAACACAAACCAATCTAGCCGACATACAAGAAATGCTTAAGCAAGCACTTTCTATTGGTAACACTCCAACAATCTGCTGCTTTGCTTTTCGGTACCCACAGGTATCTCTACAACCGAATGGTTCTTAGACTCAGAGCCTCAAATCATATGACATATAACTCCTCTTCCTTTGAGACCATGAATCCTATTGTGTCACCAAAGATTCATACAACCAGATGGTACTAAGTTATCTCATCACTCATATTGGGCAAGTAAAAGTGTCAAACAAGATTTATGTTTCTAATGTTCTCTGGTTCCTTATCTCAAGATGAATCTTATATCTATTGGTCGATTATGTGCACAAGGACTTAACATTTTCTTCACTTCTCTTGGTTGTGCTATACGGATCCCGGGACGGTGGAAGCTCGTTGGGATAGGCCATAGAGTTGGCCGTCTATATTTGCTTGAGTTTCTCATTATTCCTCATCAACTCAAATATCCGGTTCTTTATTCTTGCATCTCTTTCATCATCCACTATTTCACCTTTTATCTCTTGGCACTCTAAATTAGGTCACGTTTCCTTTTCTCGTCTTTCTTATATGGTCAAGATAAAGGTCTCATTGGCGGTGTTCCTCTAGATAAAGAGCCACATTGTATTGCTTGTAAGCCGAAAACAATCTGCACTTGTCGTTTAATAAAAGTATTACGCTTTCTAAAAGTCCTTTTGATCTCATTCATTCGACGTTTGGGGAAAGCTCCTATTCCTACTAAGGGGGGTCCTTATATTATGTTATATTCATAGATGACTTCACTCGATATACATGGCTTTATCTGTTCAGCTCTAGGTCAGACTTTCTTGCTATATACACTGAATTCTCTAAAATGATCAAGACTCAATTTGGCAAAGTCATTAAAGTTTTTAGGGCAGATCAAGCAGGTGAATACATCTCCACTCCATTCAAAGAAACTCTCAAAGCGAAAGGAACACTTCTTCAATTATCATGCACAAACTCCTCAACAAAATGGTGTTGCAGAACGCAAACATCGTCATATCATTGAAACCTGCTCGTACTCAACTTCTTTCCTATTCTGTTCCATCTGATTTCTTGGGTGAATCTGTTCTTACTGCAATCTATACCATCAATCGTGTTCCTTCTAGTGTCATTGGGGGAATTTCACCATATGAGAAGTTATTTGGTAGAAAACCAGATTATTCTGAATTACATGTCTTTGGCTCTACATGTTTTGTTTTACTGACTGAAAGAGAGCGCAGTAAACTCAGTAAAAAGAATACCATGTGCATGTTCTTAGGTTATGGGGTAGAACAAAAAGGTTTTAGATGTTATGATCCCGAGAGTCGCAAATTGCGTATCTCTCGTCATGTCACATTCTGGGATAACATACCATTTTGGTCCATTCCTAGTGCTAAATCATCTTCCTTAGAGAGTTTTACATATATTGATCCGTTCAATGATACTCCCACCTCAAATCCTCCTCTTGCAACTGATTTATTCACAGATAATACTTCTTCCACTCACTCCACTTCAGATGAGTCTGCCGAATCTACTACAGAACACTCTATGGTCAATTCCAACGACGCAACTTCAAATGGGAATCCTGTACCTGAAGTGAGAACATTGCCTGTTCGAAATCGACGACTTCCAGCTAAGTATTCAGATTATAATTGTTCTTTAGCAACTATTTTGTCTATTCATGAGCCAAAGAATTACAGGGAGGCTGCTGCAAGTCCTATGTGGCAAAAGTCTATGGGAGAAGAACTGACATCACATAAAGATGCAGGTACTTGGGAAATGGTATATTTTCCTCCAGGAAAACCCATTGTGGGTAGCAGATGGATTTACAAAGTTAAGACAAAATCAGATGGCACTTTCGATCGGCCCAAGTCTCGTATAGTTGCTCAGGGCTATACTCAAGAATATGGTATTGACTATGAAGAGACATTCGCCCCTGTTGCAAAAATGACTACCGTTCGTGCTCTACTAGCTGTGGCTTCAGCTAGACAATGGAATCTTCATCAGATGGATGTCAATAACGCGTTTCTTCATGGAGATCTTCAAGAGGAGGTCTATATGCGACCACCACCTGGGTTAGAACACCTTCCTAATCAGGTTTGCAAACTTCGTAAAGCTATATATGGTCTTAAACAAGCACCACGTGCTTGGTTTGAGAAGTTCTCTACATCTATTCTTCAATATGGCTTCAACCGCAGTCCGTATGATTCATCTATGTTTGTCGGGAACACAAAAAGGGAATGGTGCTTCTCTTATTATACGTTGATGATATGGTCATAACGAGAAATGATACGAAGGTATTCTTGCTCTAAAATCTTACCTGAACTCATGTTTTCAAATGAAGGATCTTGGACATTTGGGGTATTTTCTTGGTATAGAAGTGGATAGATCATCTGCTGGTTGCTTCATATCTCAAGTTAAGTATGCATCTGAAATTCTTCTCCGATCAGGATTAACGACAAGAAAATTCTTTGAGACCCCACTTGAGCCGAATGTTAAGCTCAATCACACGGATGGAACAACTTTGCCTAATCCTACATTGTATCGACAGACTTGTTGGTAGTCTAAATTACTTGACTATTACTAGACCATACATCGCTTATGCGGTCCATGTGGTGAGTCAATTCATGTCTGCTCCACGCACTTCTCATTTTGTTGAGTTCTTCGCATCCTTCGATATGTCAAGGGTACATTGTATCAAGGACCGCATTTTCTTCTTCATCGGATCTTCGTCTTCGTGCCTACACCGATTCTGATTGGCCGGAGATGTTACGAATGACGGTCCACAACAGATATTGCTTGTTTAGGAAAATCCCCGATTTCTTGGCGTAGCAAGAAATAATCGGTGAAATCTCGCTCTAGTGCGAAGGCGAGTATCGAGCCATGGCACATACTACCGTGAAATAATCTGGTTACGATGGCTTCTTGGTGACATGGGAGTTCGTCTGACGGAACCAACTCCGCTCTCTTTGTGATAACAAAAACGGCAGCTCATATTGCTCATAATGATGTGTTCCATGAACGTACAAAGCATATCGAGATAGATTGCCACTTCGTGCGTCATCACTTCAAGGATAAAACCATCACACTGCCTTATGTTCAGTCGGAACTACAACTTGTCGATCTCTTTACAAAGTCTTTCCGTCTCCTCGAATGCAATTCTTGACAAGCAATCTCAAGATGTGTACTGCACCATCTTGAGATTGAGGGGGGGTGTTGAAAGATACCCCATATTTCTCAGTTTATTCTGTTTCCATAGATGTATATTCTACACTTATTAGGTTGTATATTCTGTTATTCTGATTCCTTTTTCTATGTATGTAATCTTGTATAAGAACCATGTACCAATCTCTTCTTTTTCACACATTGGATATACAGAAAACCTTCCAATATATCTGTGTCATGACTATCTTTGTCATCTTCATCTCAAGCAAGTATTATTAAGTTGAGAAGGAACTAGTGTGACTAGACTGTGTTATCTATCTGTCACCTCATAGCAAATGTTTTGGCATTAGGCTCTTGTTGTGCCAAGGGCGTTTCTGTCCGAGGAAAATCAACCGTATTTCATTAGAGAGGCCGTGTTGTATTTTAAAATATTGCTTGCGAGTGGTGGCTCTTTTAATTATCAGACCTTAATTGAATAAGATTTCACTCTTAGAGGCTTCTTGGAAACACCTTTTCTGCTTGAACTCGATGATGCTAGAGAGTAAGCTCTCCTATATCCCGTGTTTACGGTCATGCAATAACTTGAGATGAGGACAGAACACTGGTTAGGATAGATTTTGTGTTCGCTATGGCTTTTAGGTACTATCTTGCAGATGATCGCCTGTTCGAAGCTGTGAAGTTTCTTGATCTTGATGGTGGTGTAAATTTTGTGTACCATCTTTCAGGCATTTACTTCACGTCATGCCATAGCTTAGCAGTTATATTACAAGCATCCACATTTTCTTCTTGCATCATAGATACGAGTATCTCTAAATAAATATTCAATCTATATATAATTTAAATTTGTACCACCTGCGAATTACGAGTCCTCGATTTTCTAGGCCGTGCAAATTAATCCTGGTTCAAAACGATAGATTATTTTATTTCTGTTTCAAATTTCTAGGTTCTAGCTTCTGAAGGAGTGACTTGAATTCTAAAAGAACAATTTTGGTTTCATAGACATAGAAGAACAAAAAGCTCAACAAAAAGGTTGAGATTGAATGAATTGAATGGTCAAAACTGATGAATATGCATGCCATACCTTTCATGCCTAACGCCAAACCATATAAACTATTTACTGAAGGAGCAAAAAAGTATCAACTACTTAGTGCCATGGATAGGTAAATATTTTGATAAAAACGAAATAATTTAGGGTTATTTAACGTTTGGTACCCAGCAAATGTCCAACACCCAGCTTTGATACCCAATAATTGAAATATTAAGGGTCGGTACCTTGACCAACCGTTGTAGTTAAAACCAAGTTTGACCAAACCTTTTTATATAATCTAATTTTCATTAAAAGAAAAAGGGTACTTGACATGTTTGCCCCTAGCAAAAACTATTTCGGTTTCACTATTGTTAGGTTAGTCTTTGTCTCTCTCCGTCAACACACACTTCACAAAATCGAACATCACCTCCGCCACCACCTCTGTACAAAAACAAAAACAAAATAAAACCCTCGATTGAATTTCGAATCGGGTTTAGTTTTGATTTTTCTCCCAAATTCAATGAAGAAGTAAACCCATTTTTTGGTGAGTTCTTTCACTATCTTTTTTGGTTGAGCTTGTATTTGATTGGGGTGTTTTTTTAATACGAAACGTGTTGATTTGATCAAATGATATCAAATTGGCGAAATTAGGTTGAATTTGTTGTTGATTATGTGGATTTTTTTGGATTGCTTGTTTAATCGTTTGATTAAACTACGGCTTGGTGAAAATTCCACTATTTCCTCATACTCTGTTTACCATCATCTTCACTATATAGTCCACAATCCACATCAAATTATATTGATTTGGTTCGAGTTTTGTAAAAGTAACAAAGGTTTGATGGTGGGGGTTGCTAGAGGGTGACTAATGAAATAGTGTGAATGGGGGTCCACTAATTTCTTTCTTCTGCTAATGTATTGATTCAGGGCTCGGAGATTCTGCTCGTAAAATTCTGCTCGAGGTTGTACCCGATTTGTGTCGGCTAGTTTGGGAGATAGTAATTAGTATGGATTAATGGGTTTCCGGTAACCTTCAAGAAAATAACTCGAAATTAGTGGTGATATCTACACATTGAGAACAAGGCGGCGGGGAAGAACAACTATGTCGGTGGTTTCGCGAATACCGAAGACCATCGAGAAGATGGTGGAGATGGTCAAGTAGTTTCTAAACCCTATGATTTTTTAAGAAGGGCAATTACGGAAAGATAATAACTTATAATAAATAAATAAAAATTATAAATCTTAAAATTAAAATTAAAATTAGTCAAGTCAAATAAGTCTTTGACAGTCAACGGTTGGTCAAGGTACCAACCCTTAATATTTCAAATATTGGGTACCAAACCTAGGTATTGAACATTTGCTGGGTACCAACCGTTAAATATCCCAATAATTTATTATAGTTTTAGATGTTTCCAAATTTCATCCTGCTGAGTGTTGTTTGCAACCACTGGGTCCGTAGTGTTGGGAGCCTCGTTTGACAATCTTTCGGCACAAGTAGCAATAATGCTTTTCGCAAGACCAGCAGAATATGTGGTTGTTATTCGCTACCTGTTTCATTTGCAACAAAATAAATATATCAGTGTAGCGTTCATCAGGAAAATCACTGGAGCTTCCCTTATATATATATATATTTCATTTCGCTCACCTTTGTATTCATTTGACGGCAATTTGGACATGAGCTAGGATGGTTTGCTGGATCCTCAGCTCGTACCTCATTTAGTACCTGCCGCTCCTGACGCAGCAGTCCTTGTTGTCTCATCTGAGCTTCCCACCGACGAATGGTGTCCTCACTGAAAAGGCCACAACTTTTGCAGGAATATTTCCCTCTGTCATATTCCTTGCCACATTGATAACAGAAGTCATGGCCACAATTCGAACAATGCATGTGGTTACAACCTTCAGTTCGGGAGATTGCCATCATGCAATTAGGACATCGCGTAGATATACGCATTATTTCCGCCATACTACGAAGCTGATTTATCATGTCCAGCTCTTTCTGCTTTTGTTGAGCCATTAGTTTAGTAAAATGCTGACGATTCTGTGCAGGAAATAACAGAGTATATCAGATCTTTACATAATTTGGAAAACCAAGCAAGCTTAGAACAGTTTCTAGATTAAGTCTTCATATGTATGCTACCAGCAAAAACTTTTTTTGAAGTTAAAAGGTTAAAATTTTATTGAAAAAAAGAAAAAAAAATACAAGAGGAGCGGCGCCTACTTGCAAAAACTTAAGCTTCTCTTCTGGTGTCATACATTGAACTCCAACATGAAATCGATCTCTGCAAAGACCACAGAAGGCAAAGAAGCACTTGGGACACTGGGCGAGGTGGTCATCGTCCTCTAAACAAGCCATTTCACACCTAGGAAAATAGACTAAATCAGACATTGAATCAAGTGTCACATGAAACAATTTTGACTCCCAGTGTTCAAATTTTTCATCACCAAGCAAGCTTCTAACCAAACCAGGTGGAACTAGTTCCCCACATTTTACTTGTGGACATAGTATTGCCACACTTTCCTTTGCATGCATGGTTGCATATGTCTCCATGCAATTGCGACAGAAGAAATGCTTACATGGCAATCTTACAAACTTGGTGCCTGTTAAAAGAAGAGACGTCATATCAACTCACTGCAACGTGATGTACTTAATTATACACTCAAATAGTAAAGTTGTTCGTATTAAATTGAGTTACCTGCATATTCACTTAGACAAATGCAGCATTGATGTAGGTTTTGGCAGAATTTCTCGTTGCATTTGTCGTCATTATAGTTCAATATTGAAGGTATATCAACTTGTGGAGAGACACTTTCTGAAACAGCACGTCTATCTCCAGCATTATCTGCCTTTTCAAATGAATCAAGCGGTATTATATTATCGAACTCTAAGTAGGAGAGAGATGAATTTTGAAGCCAATCCACCCATGGATAAAAAATTTCCTGCCCTGATTGCTCCATCCAAATCGTATCCAACATTTGACACAAGCTAGATATTCTCGTAACATCCATCCATAGAACAGAGATGGTAAAAAAAGGAGCAGAATGGCTAGGGTATGCCTTGGGTAGTAAACATGTTAGTACGATCGGGGGAAGATACTGAACTTTGAAGGAGTAAAAGAATCCATTTGAATTATCAGCTATGGCCATTGCTTCACTGCCCACTCCAGCAGATTCGGCTTCTCCACATAATGAGCCAATCTTAGTAGACATTACAAGTTTATCAGGAACTTCGATATGTATATTTATCTGCAGAAAAGAACTTTAATCATTTAGAAAATAAGATTGTTTAAGTTTCTCTGCAATGCTAATTAAACTGGGTAATTGCAAGACCTGGAAAGCCCGTAACCCGTCTTCTCTGTCAAGTACAATGATATTTTCACCATATATAGCCTCCATTGCTAGTATCTGCATGCAAGAACAACTTTGACGTGTAAAAGATCAAAACTGGTAATCATAAACCATAAATCAGAATGCACCGAAAATCTAACGTAAGGAACTGTTGGCATATGCATCATGCATCAACTAATTTGTTATTACCACGGCCTTTTTTTTTTTATTTCGTTGTGGATAATGAAAGTTGATCATGTGAAACAAAAGAAACAAAGTTTTGGAGTTACAAATATTTACCTCCTCTTCCTGCAACTTATCATTAACTCTAAGTTGTTCTTCTGACAATTTGGGTTCTTGGGCTACCAGTCTAATATCTTCTAGCCGACAACGAATATCATCAACTTCATCTTTAGATTTCTCACTTTCTCGCACTTCCTCCTCCTGCTGCTTTTCTTTGTTAAAAGCAACTTGGGATCTTGTTTCTTCCATAACCTGGGGTTGTTGATTTGGATCAAACCCATTAGACTCTGGAATCTTTCGAGCTGATTCTAAAGAAGGTTGAATGAATTCTGATATGGGTATGGTTGAAAAATCGTTATTTAGTTGTTGCTGCGGCGGAAGGTTTTGGTTATCTTCATCATAAGGTTTAACAATCCACTTCTTCTCTTCAATTCTAATATCTTGTTTGGGTTTTCGTTGCTGGCTTCTCTTCCTATCCTTATTCATGGTGAATTCTGTGAGTCTACGAAAAAAAGAAAACACTATTCTTGTCTGCGTTTTAATAAGCGTAGGCACGGGAGACCCACTACCAAGGTAGTCCGATGTAAACTTGGAATCCCCTGACAATCACTTTCTTAGAATTGCCACTTTCCATATTTGTCACTAGCTAGAATTTCCACTTTCCGGATTCAAACAATTGTACACCGCTATAAATATACCTTTGTTCTCAGTTGAGAAACCAGGCGTAACTAGAATCTGTCTGTCTAGTTATTGCCCAAACAAGAAACGATGGATGTAGCCGATAGTTCGCCCGAGAAATTTTGGCGAAGTTTGTGGAGTAAAATTTCGCAACATAGGCTTGAGTTGAAACATCTCTTCAATGATTGGGATATCATGCCATTTGAAGAAAATCTACAGGTATTTGAACCTTATTTGGATCTTCTGTATAAGAATGGTCTGAGTCCAACTGGTCATTATATTCATAAAGACAGAAGCGATGTAAATGCCGACTTGGAAATCCTACAGAGACTTCAAAATCAATTGGAACGCGATATTGCCGAGGGCAAAAGATATCGGATTACGCATCAGATTGCAGTCATTTACGCTCATAAGAAAATAGGCATGCTGCTCTGCGATCTTGACCGTATCAATAAGGGAGAAGGTACCATCTTTCCGGATGCTGACTTTCGGGATTGGATTGTAGAGAAGCTACGAAACGAGGATTGGGAAGATTACCTTGAATTTGTCAATGCAAACGAAGGGGACGTGCTGTATACAGCAGCTGCTGAAGGGATTGAGCTGGAGAAACAAACAATAACCTTTGAAAATATCAGGGTTCGAGACTCAGATAAAGTTAAAAGCCGTCTCACGGTGTATCATAAAGAACTAGAGGCTGCCCGGAACATGCAGTATGAACCTGTGGCTTGTGTCGGTCGTGCTCCGTACTGGTGTAAACTTATTGACAAAGTTATATCCGAACTGAGTCGTAGACATTTAGTGGAACCAGTTGAAGAATCGAGGTAGAAAACTGTACATGATTGGATAGGACCAGTGACGAAGCCGGACAATTTCTCAAGTTGGGGTGAAGTCATATAGTAAAAGTCCGCGCATATCGGGCGTTCGATTATTTTTTTTATTTTTTTTTTAAAAATATAAAAAATATCTTAAAATGCTCAGTTTTATATTATTTAAAAGAGAAAACTAACTGTTACAAGATCTTTCATTCGTCTATTAATACTTCCATGTCTCTTTTGATGATGCCTTGGCCCTTGATGTGTCTATCATCCGAGATGAAAGCGGAACGATTGTCCACCGAGGTACTGTCCGATATGAAGCGTATCTCCTACTTTCATACTTGCGCCCCTGATTAAATTTGTGGCACCAAAAAAGTAATAGTCTCTAGAGTAAGGACGCAGCAAAACCACATCATATTTATTATTATCGCCATCCAGAAGACTAATTGGTACTTGTTTGTCTTCGACACTCACTTGTTTGCCACCCTCCACACGCAGATAGTACAGAATGTTACATTCAACTGAACCATAACTCAGACAAATCTTTTTGTCTCTGTCTCTGATTTCATCGTATGAGATGAGCTCTCGTAGAGGCATGATGACTGTAAAATTATATTTTCAAAAAACGAGAATTAAAATGATAATGATAAATAACTGGGATGCATCATGCAGTCATGAGATAGTTGTATATTTTGGTTTTTTGGAAAGCTCTACTATAATTGAGTTTTCTCATTCATTTTACCACTGTCTTAGGGGTGAATTGATATTTTTATTAATATATTGCCCTACTTGAGTAAAAAAAATAAATGATAATGATAAATTGTCGGCTAAATTTATATTTCATAATCATTAGGGCTTTTTGGACGGAGACCCATCTAAATGACCAATGGCAGATGCCTTCCAAGATTTTAAAAAAATAAAAGCATCTTAATATGATGATGGCCGAAAGAAATTTCTGACCATTTGAGCCTAACTCAACCTTGGTTAAGGCTTGACCAGTTTAGATGTAAAATCTCTAAGGGTTAGTAGATGAACGGAACATCCAAAGAAATCAATTGAAATTCCAAATCAACAACATAGACATCATCATGATCATGTGGGTAATTTGGGAAATTAAGCATTTCATGATGAATTCAATTAATCATCCTTTGAACTACGAAACTAATTAATTAGCACAACACACTTGCACTAGAGCAAACCTCCACCACGATAGATCAAATTCATGATTTGTGGTGTTCACAATTTTTGGTGGAATTGTGAACGGAGGTGAGTGTGGTGGTGTAACTAACGGTGAAGGTTATTGCATTTCAGATATCAAAACAAGAAGATACAAAGCTAGTACGAAGTGGCGACTGACGAGAAATAAAAAAATTACAAAAAAATCATGCAGCAAAACAAAAATAAAATCACAGTTGAGCTGAAGTCTGAAGGGTTATACCTTGGATAAATAATAAATTAGCTTGCTGCTTTGCATAAAACTTCAAGATCTCCTGAAACTGATCGTAAGCATATACAACTTTGTAGAAAACAGAATTGCCACAAAACAAGTGTAAGATTATGGCCTTATATAATAGTCATGTGTACAAAACTTGGACTTCAAAATATCGTATGGTATGGGAGTTCTATTCATTGAGAAACAATCAATGTGATGGGAGTGGTTGATTGTTCTTCACCCTAGCTACAAATTGCTTTACACCATTTCCATCAATGGTTAGGTCAGATTATGTCCTACTGATATTGCCATTTTGGGTTAGAAGACAAAAGCCAAATCTCTCTTGACCGTCAATCGAAAAATCAAAGGTACGTAACCATTACTTATTTTCCTTGTATTCTATATTTGTGATGATTTTATAGACCTCAAATGCTTGTGTATGTTCACATAAATTCTGGGAAAAATTGGGAATATGTCCCATTTTCACTAATGGGGTTGGGGATCTATCCCATAACGGAAATAATTAAGAAATCTATCCCAACCATCCAAAAATTCTGTTAAGTAATGTATATTGCACACATGCAATTGCACATGTGTGCTCAAAAGACTATTAAGCCCTTCATTCAGTGTTTTCTAACCATCGAACTCCCAACCTTTCATCTGTTTGTCATCTCCCATCTCCGTCTCCCTAATCTGAATAATTCTCCCCAACTTTCGTACCCAAATCATACTTACGGAAATGATATTTGTGTTGTCAGATGAATCATCCCACGGGTACCCAATCTTACATTTTAATGATAGATGTACTTAATTTTCATACTGGCATTGATGAATGCAAAGAATCACACAAGTGTGGAAAAGAGGGTTTAGACATTAGACATCAGGAAGCTATACGTGTTGATGCGCTAGGAAGCTATATGTGTTCACCAGGTTGGACATTAGACATCAGTGAACAAGGATATCATCAAACAAAGACGTGCAGCAAATCCAAAAGTCAGGCAAAGGCTTTAGATTGTTGCATCATCAGGTATACATATACTGTGAATTAAGACGTTATGGAGATGATAGTTTTGGGGATTTATCCCAAACAATGATAGATTTGTCACGAGAATAGGATATACTCATGTCTTAGTTTCAATTGAAGATGAACACGATGGATGGAAGTTTCTGCCATGGCGATTGCTGCTGGTTCAGTGAAAATGAAGATGAACTCTGAACCTTGATGATAAGGGTATACTTGCGATTTTGGGAGGGTCTGATGTGCATTTTGACCAGTCAACAGAAGATATTGACTACTTAACGGAAATTTTGGATGGTTAGGACAGATTTCTTAATTTTTTCCGTCATGGGATAGATCCCCAAACGCATTAGTGAAAATGGGACATATTCCCAATTTTCCCTAAATTCTGCATTATTGTTTCGCATGCATGAATCACATGTCACCGACAAATAAATTTACAAACGGTAACTAACCGTCTCGCATAGTTGCTGGTTTATCTACCGCACCCAAATTTTGTCATTGTATGTCTTTAACACCCTTGTGTTCTCTTCAGTAGCCCTTGAGGTCGGCATTAGTCGAGAAGCAAATTCATAGACAACATAATCCCATGAGCTAGAACTATTTAGGGTTTAGGTTAACTGAAGAAGAAGTAGATAGAAGAAGAGAAGGGTTTAACAAAAGTTTAATCTTCTTTTAATATTATTTCACGTACTACAAAGTTACACGAGATACATATGTATATATACAGAGACTTCCTTGAACTGCAAGGAAGGAGTGTTTCCTAACTAAAACACTATTGCCTAAAATACAAAAAACGTGAACCAATATCGTGTGTCATATGTCACACGTACCAGATGATGAGCTAACACCCTCCCGCAAGCGTAACGGGTGATCTTAAACCGTTAGCTTAAACCTTAAAAGAGAAAACCGATCTTTAGAGAGTGGTTTTGTGAATATATTCGCAAATTGATCTTTAGATGATATAAAACGAACATCAAGAAGTTTGGAAGCAACTTGATCACGTACAAAATGGTAGTCGATTTCTATATGTTTTGTTCGTGCATGAAATATAGGATTAACTGTGAGATAAATTGCACCAAGGTTGTCACACCACAATATAGGAGGAGAACGTGTAGAGATACGAAGCTCCGAAATGAGTGACTGAATCCACATAATTTCAGCAGTAGCAATAGCAAGACCCCGATATTCAGCTTCAGTACTAGAACGAGATACTGTTTTGCAAGGTTAGGGTTGCCCAGAGATAAGCTTGTGACTTCCTTGAGCTGCTTGGTATTAGCTAGGTTTTAGATCCTCCAAAACCATGTCTACTGAATTTTCTACAATCTCTGCAGTTATTCAATCAACCTCTCCTTCTCAACTTTCAACTATGGCCTATGTTCAATTTTCTCAACCTCATCATATCATCACTGTTAAATTAGATGAAAACAACTATTCTTTGTGGCGAGCTCAGTTTTTGCCGTATCTTCAAGGTTACGATCTCGATGGTTATGTTACTGGTACGAAACCCTGCCCAGCATCTCCCGTTGATAATGCATCCCTACCCTGGCTTTTCTTTCATGGACAAAACATGATAAAATCCTGGTAAGTTGGTTGTTCTCCTCTCTTACACCTGTTGTTTTTCGGCATGTTCATCGTCTTACAACTTCCAAAGCTATCTGGGACTCTCTTGAAGCTCAATATGCTTCCAAATCTGATGCACAAATTCATCATCTTCACTGTGAGCTCCGTGCTCTTAAAAAAGGGTCAAAAACCATGCGAGAATATATCAATCATGCTCGTGACTTAGTGGATAGTCTTGTTTCTTTGCCAATACAACGGTTACCGACAAAGAATTTCGTCACATCTTTCGCCTGGTCTTGACAGTTAAAATGATGCTATTGTTACATCCTTGACTACCACGATGAGTTCTCTAACTGTGGAAGATTTTCTCACTTTTCTTCTAACTTTTGAGTTACGAATGGAGCATCGTGGACAAAGCGTGCATACTCAAATTGAGAAGCAAACGTTGCTGCTCAATCCCGTGGAGCTTCGTCGACTTCATCTCGTTTCTACAATCCCAGCCCAACTCAATCCGCCTCGGCATCAACTAGGCCCACACTACACCATTTTTAGGAATTCGCAACGGCGCCTGGCCGTTGCTGACCGGGCTCGCAACGGCAAAGTGACGTTTCAAAACACGGTGTTGTATTTTTTCGCAACGGCATAAGCTCCGTTGCGACTCTTGGTCAGTCAACGGGATTCGCAACGTACTTTGCCGTTGCGACCCTTTTATTCGCAACCAAGGCATGCCGTTGCTAACTGTTTCTAATTACGAGAATACCCCTACTCCTAACTAAAATATTATTGGTTACTGGTTCTAATTTACTGGTTCCGGTTCTAACTTAGCAACATATTATAGACGTTGCTAATATTTTGCAACATAAAAAAAAAGGTCAAGTCTTCATTGACCTGGTCAAAATCCATTTTCCCCACATTTCCCCCTGCAGTTACCCAGTTCCCACATTCATCATTTCCACATATATACATACATACATTCATTCATTCATTCCACAAATATCAAATTGTGAAAAATGGATTCTTCAATTGATGTTAACAAAAAATATGAGTATTTGATACAAATGTATTCTAAGTATCACAACTAACTAGTGTACACATTAGAACATACTTGGTTCCTAAGTTCAGTTCATGGAAAATTACAAAATTCCTAAGTTCTTCTAACTTAAATCACTATAAGGAGATACTACATAAAATTACAAATCTTGCGGTTACCTACATAAACTTACGAATCAAAAGATGCTTCAATCAGTGTTGTTATTTCATCTTCAAACTTTGAACTGCATAAAGTTATAAAGATTGAGTCAAAGACTAATAACGAAATAATAGGCTATATAAGCAAATCAAAAGAACCCAAATACTTCTCACTAACACGTAGCTCATGCAAGAGATTGATAGTATCAAACTACACTCAAATTTACATCTACACTCATCGTGGAAACGACTACTAGTTTACGTCAATAAAAAAAAAACCACCTCCTTGGTTTCTCTTCATTACAAGGCAAAACTACAATGATACAAAAAGAACCCTAACACATCTTACAGGAAAATTAGCGGGTATACATTTTGAGGAGAAACTAAAACTCAGGGTGTATATAAGGAAAAGAAAAGGTAGGCAAGAAAGGGAAGTATATAGTACTTTCCCCAGGATACTGAGATTACAATTTTCATCAAACTAAACTGGTTTTTCCTAAACCATGATCTTACAAATAAAGGGAGTTCGCAAACATAATACCTCGGCGTAGGCTCTCACTGCTAGCACCGAACTTTGCCTCCAGATCCACCTCTCCCACAGCTTTAGCAGCAGCTTTCAACTGATGCACAAAATTTGATGAATCCACCAGTAATGTGATAAACGCAATATATTGATAGGTGAGATGATAAAAATAGGGATTCATTTCTCAAATTGTTTGGTGTAGCAGGTTTTAGGAATTACCTGATTCAAAAACTCGTCAAGTCTTCTTGCAAGCCGAATGATACTTCCCTCAAAGATATCAGTCATTTCTATAACCTCAGCAAAAGTTGCACCCTGGAAGCCAGCATCAAGGTGAATCAAAAGTTGCAAGCCAGAAAATTAAGAGAGTTGCATAAACTATTAACTAAAATCTGTCATTTCTATAACCAAGCAGCCCATCCCTTCAACTGCACAACACCATCAGCATCAATATGGCCAAGCTTTTTTAAGACCCGAGATCGGTTTTTCAGCTCGTCGCGGAATTGCAGGAAAAAAGGAAACAAAGTTAAATTAAAACTACAAAATTAGCATTACAGACCTTATATACTGGATGATCAAATAACTTCTTCTCAAGTTCCTCAATTTGACTCATCACATCAACAAATTCTTAGTCCTCAATGGCCATATCCTACAAGAAGGTGAAAAAAAGTTGAAAGTACAGAAGAAACATGAAGCCTGTTTGATTTGAGTGCTAGACACCGAAGGAACGAACCAGATAAACAAAAATAACAAATCCCAGTGAAGCAAGTCCAAATTTGACCACCATTTAGACTCCAAAAGAAAAGAAAAGAAAACTAGGAGATGGACTTTTATGTTTTCTTAAAACAGTAAAGAGTGATGATATAAATACTTGAGTACATGATAGATAGAGGAAAGAGTTAATCTAGGCGAACAATAAAGTGCTATCACCTGGATTATGTGCATTTCCAAGGATAACCATGTTGCGAAATGATAAAATATAAAATATGTAACTTAAGAAAATAAAGATAACTTCACAGGGTTGAGCTTTGGAAGACCTTGAGGAAACCTAGTACCCAAGTCCTGCACCGCCAAAGAATATACTTTGCCTAGCTTCCAATGGTCTGAGGTCGGAAGGAACAAATATTCTGATTTTGCTAAGAGCGAGAAATGAGTGGCATCTCGAACAGAACCCGCAATTGATGAAATGGACAGATATGATATTTGCACATTCATGTAATGATAACCATTATGTTATTCAGGTTTGCCCAAGCGACAAGATCATGAACCTGATCCTTAGTAAAAATTATTGCTTCACATGAGCTTCAACTCACCACGTGCATTTCACCCTTCTCCCCAAGACGGGGTGGGGATAGCTTGGAGCGAATCCCATTTTCACTTGATCCAGGAGAACAATGGAGCAACGTATCCACTATGTAATCACTACCTCGTGAAGAAGATCTTTGGCAAAGTGCTAGAGGCTGATGAAGGCTTTGTCACCACATTAACCACCACTCCCAACCCCAATCAGTTGCACCATCTTGTACTTTAACCTGTATCAGTGATCATTTGGCATTAAGTAACTAAGCTCCCGATATAATATTCTAGAAAGTAAGCCTTATTTCCTACTGGTACATCCATTTTATCATAATGTGCAGATGGAGAAAGATCACTAATCATAAGTCATGACTTGTAATATAAGTTATATAACCAACAATCAGATAAGTAGAACAGAAAGGAAGAGCGAAAATTAATTCAAATATATAAGAAATTAAAAAAAAATGATTAAGAATACAATAACAATTGCCATTAATGACAGTTAAAAGTATATAGGTAGAGTCATGAAAGATACTAAATGAAGAGAACTAGTTATTTATTAGTTCCACTAACAAATATCAACATCTTTTTTAATGGTTACTTCAACAGTCAGAAATGCTTAGGCTTGTACATACCATCCTACCAGGAAGAAGAAAAAAGAGAACTCTTTCGGGTCGGGTTATTTCTGACATCATCTTCCACTCAAGCAGAGCAATATCAAGTCTTAGCTTACGATATTCAGCAACTTCTGCCTATAAAACAAGAAGTTGAAGCTTAAGATGCAAGTCAAAGTGGTTAAGAGTGAATAAATTCAACTTTCTCGAAAAGAAAAGCACCTCCCCAAGAAGCATCAAGCATCTCGGCTTCTTTTCCAGTTTTGAAACCTTATCCCCAATATCAGGTAAAGCCTGAACAACCAAAGATGGTTAGTATCGCCACACAATTTGAACTTAGTGAAGTAACAGATGATAATATTGAGGAATGGATGAAATATAAACCTTCTCATACTGAAACTGATGAAACGAGTTCTTGATAACATGCTCAGCCGCAGAATGCAATATGCAGTAAGAAAATTAAAACCAAAATAAATGCAAATATGTACTGAAAGTGGATGACTGAGATTAAGAGTTACATCTATCACTAAGATGCAGGCTATAATTACAGACAAGATATGTGAAAAACAACTACAGACACTCTAACATAAATCAAGATTATGCTGACACAATAAAAAGAACAACAATTATGCAACACCTAATAATACCCAGAAATTAAGATGATATGAAAAATTACGGGTTCGATAACTAAAATCTCTGACAAGGAATGACAGACATCTTTTAACAGGGATGCAGGGCATGTAAAAAGAAAAATGACCAACTAAGCTATACTACAATAGCAAAGTTACAGATGAACCACAAACTGAAAACAAAAAATATAACTAACATTAACATTTACAACAAGAACATGATGCAGATTATATAACAGATGGGTTACTGAGTTACACTACAATTGTTGAAGACAATAATCATTAGGGGTTAAACAATATAACAAGGTCGGACCCCCAATTCATATTTTACTGCAATAAGACCAAATCAATTCATAGTTTACTGCAATAAGACCAAATCTAAACCAATTCATCCTATTTTACTGCAATAAGACCAAATCTAAACCAATTTATACAACTCCCACATTCCAATAAAACCCTAGGATTCGATAAAACATAAACTTAAATCAATAAAATCGAAAAAATAGAATCATCTGAAACCCTAAAAATAGAGCTGAAACCCTAGAATCGATTAGATTCACATATGAAACTCTAAAACCGAAAGAAAAAGAAGAAATTGAAAAAGTGAAATCGAGAAAAACAGATTCACAAATAAAATCCAAAAAACCGAAATCACAGCTGAAACCCTAGATATCAAAATCTGTAAACCCTAAAAATTAAGTGAAAGATTATACCTGATGAGAGAGTTCTATACGACGATAGATTTCAGAGATTGAGAAGAGAATAAGGAGCTCAGCTGAGCAGATCGAGATGGAGATGGAGATGGAGAGGAGAGGAGAGGTGAGGAGAGGAGAGGAGAAACCGAGTCTGTAGTTTGTGGCGGAGAGAAAATGAAGATGAAATCGACTAAGGGGAAGGATATAGGCTAGATTGAGAATAAGGGTGGAAAAAAAAAAGAAGAACTCTTGACCAAAGTTTGACTGGGGCGTGTTTATCAACTCTAGTGTTCCGACCAAGCAAGTGGTTCGCACGCTTAAACTGAGCGCGGTTGCAATTCGCAACCTTGCCTGTGAGGTTGCAAAATTCGCAACGGCACCCACCTGTTGCGAAAAAATAGCAACCAAGATTCGCAACTAAAATTTCGCAACCGACCTAATGCCGTTGCGAATTTTTGTTGCGAATTCCTAAAAATGGTGTAGTGCCAATTCTGCAGCGACCACAACTAGGCCCACTGCGGGCGACCACGGCTTGGCCCAACTATGGAGCGAATAACAGATTTTCGAACGACGACTCTCGTTTTTCAGCTCCTTCATCACAACGCAACCGGGTCTGGAGCTTCCTTGTCGGCTTTGTGGCCGTCCCCATCATGAAGCACCCGAGACGGTTGGAAACCGGTTTGATCGTGGCTTTCGTCCTCCGCGTCGTCAACCACCGCCTTACGCACTGCGTGCATATACTTTGCTCAAACCGGTTTATTGCCAACTCCTCCATGGACTCTGACAAAGGTGCTACCGATCATATAACAAATGATCTCTCTCGTCTTCAGTTTCCAACTGAATATACTGGTCCTGATCAAATACAGCTGGGTAATGGTTCTTCTATACCAATTTCTAATGTTGGTTCCTCTATTTTAGGAACTCCCAATCGTAAGTTGCAGCTTCGTAATGTTCTTTTTGCACCAAAAATCTCTCATAATCTCTTATCTTGTTTCTCCTTACTACCGATAATAATATCTTATTTTAATTTCATCCAAATTTTTGTCTTGTGAAGGATCGATGTCTGGAAGGTCCTTCTTCGACGATAGAAAAGGGTGGTCTTTATCAACTTGATGACTCGTCTCAATCTCCTAAATCTTGCATAGGAGAACGTGCTAGTTTGCAAGACTGGCATGCTAGAATGGGACATCCAATGATGCGCAAAGTTATTTCTCAGTTTTCTCTTCCGGTTTCAAACCAAACTATTAGTTTTTGCTCATCTTGTCATGAGAATAGGAGTTATAAGTTACCTTTTAAATCCAGTACAACTATTTATTTGAATCCATTAGATTTAATTGTCTCGGATGTATGGGGACCCTCTCATATTTTATCTAATGAAGGTTACAAATATTATGTCATATTTATTGATGCGTATAGTCGTTTTACTTGGATGTTTCCTATGTCTCAGAAATCTGATGTTTTCTCTATATTCTTTTTGTTTCAAAAGCATGTTGAAAATCTTTTTAATCGAAAGATAAAAATATTTCAGTCTGACAATGCTGCTGAGTATCGCAAACTTACTCCGCATCTCCAGAAACTTGGAATTTTTCATCGTTTTTCATGCCCACATACTTAAGAGCAAAATGGTTTGGTTGAACGTCGTCACCGTTATATTCGTGAAACCGGTATTACAATCCTAAATATGGCTTACGTGTGCTGTCTTCATATTGGTATGATTCATTTTACACACTTTTGTTATTTAATGAATCGCGTTCCTTCGACTTCCGTTAATAATTTCTCTCCATATGAAGTTTTTTTTGGTATCCCACCTGATTACACTTCGCTTCGTGTATTTGGTTGTTTGTGTTTTCCTCATCTACGTCCGTATAGGTCTCACAAAATGGAACCTCTTTCTTCTCCTTGTGTTTTTGTTGGTTATAGTCCATCTCATAAGGGTTTTAAGTGTCTCCATATTCCTACGGGTCGAATATACGTCAGTCGTCATGTTGTTTTTGATGAGACCACCTTTCCCTTTGCGTCCGCATCATCACCTTCTCTGGCATCGACTCCTTCACATGTAACTCCTTCTTCTCCTTTCTCTATTTCTTTACCTTCAATTTCGTCTACTCGATCTTACGTGAATCCGGCCCTATCAACTCGCACGGATCCAACAAGGACGTCTTCACACCGCTCGGCTATTGTCTCCTCCGTCTCCAACAAGGCAGTCATCATCTTCTCAGCAGTGACAACATTCCAGGTCTCCAAGCTCCTCGGTCTCCATCCGGTTCACACAGAATCTTTGAAATCATTGTCACTATCTCCGATACTAGTTTGTCTCGCACCTACTTTCCATGTGGATTTATCTTCCACCAATGGTTGGTCTTCAGAACCTGTTAATACTCGGGCTTCAGTGCCTACCAATGATCAGCCTTCTGCGTCTTTTGATGTGCTCATCTCTCCACATACGGTAGCAGACTCCACTACTCAGGCTTCCGCTGTACTACCAATTGTTGCAACACATCCAATGGTGACAAGGGCTAAGGATGGTATCTTTAAACCCAACTCCAAATACGCACTGGTATGTGATTCACTTTATGAATCTACTTGCATTTCCCAGGCTCATAAAGATCCAGACTGGCGTATCTCATCTGCTGATGATATAAATGCATTAATTCGCAATGGTACATATTCACTAGTACCATAGATCCTTCTATGAATGTTATTGGTTGTAAATGGGTTTTTCGTATCAAACGAAATCCTGATGGTACAATTGCACGTCGTAAATCTCGCTTAGTTGCAAAAGGCTACAATCAACAAGAAGGGGTTGATTACTCTGAAACGTTTAGTCCGGTCGTTAAACCATGTACTATACGTATTATTCTTACATTGGCTCTATCTTCCAATTGGCCTATTCATCAACTTGATGAGCAGAATGCTTTCTTACATGGAGAACTTCAAGAAGAGGTGTACATGAAACAACCTCCAGGTTATGTGGATTCTCGTTTCCCTACACATGTCGCAAATTATATCATTCTCTTTATGGCCTTAAAAAGGCTCCTCGTGCGTGGTACCACAGACTCAGTACTTTTTTGCTGCAAATTGGGTTTATTACTTCGAAGTGTGACTCGTCATTGTTTATTTACAATGGAACTTATGGTGCTATTTACTTGTTAGTCTACGTGGATGATATTATCGTTACTGGCTCCAATCCTACAGGTATTGCCTCTATTCCCACTCGTTTACAACAAGAATTTGCAATTAAAGATCTTGGTTCCCTGTCTTATTTTCTTGGCATTGAGGCGACTCGTACTTCTTCGGGTTTATTTCTTTCTCAACAACGTTATGCTCATGATCTTCTTATTCGGGCGAAATGGATGGCGTCAAACCAATTAGTACTCCACTCAGTACTTCTGGTGATATTTCTTCCGATCGTAACACTTTGTTAGCGATGCTGCGAATATCGTAATATTGTTGGAGCATTGCAATATTTAACGTTTACTCGTCCAGATCTTGCATATCTTTTATCAATAAAGTTTGCCAATTTATGCATGCTCCTACTAAGTTTCACCGGAGTTTAGTTAAGCGTATTCTTCGTTATCTCAAGAGTACAAGTACTTTTGGTATACTTCTTCGGCCATCACCTTCTCTGCAGTTGTCTTTCAGTGCATATACTGATTCTGATTGGGTTGGTTCTCTTGATGATCGTCATTCTACTAGTGGATATTGTGTTTACATAGGTGGAAATATTGTCTCTTGGAGTGCTCGGAAACAGAAAACAAGTATCTCGTTCTAGTCTGCGAAGATGAATATCGGGGTCTTGCTATTCTTTACTTTGAAATTATGTGGATTCGATCACTCGTTTCGGAGCTTCGTATCTCTACACGTTCTCCTCCTATATTGTGGTGTGACAACCTTGGTGCAACTTATCTCACAGTTAATCCTATATTTCATGCACGGACAAAACATATAGAAATCGACTACCATTTTGTATGTGATCAATAGTGTACAAACAAGGACGGCTCCAACAAGGACGTCCTTGTTGCTTCCTAATTCACTACTGAGATTTCCTCCGGGAAAAAAGCAAGTCACAAGCTTATCTCTGGTAGTATATCATACATTGTTGCTTGTCTGATGTCAACCATTATTGGTTCCAAAGGATTTTATATAGTGATGAGAAGTGAAGAAAGGAGGAGAAGTATCTACAGTTTACACGAACAAGTTGGGCTATACTAGAAACCAACTCGATTCCCATATTTATAAGTTTATATGGGCAAGGGCAAGTGAACCCGAGCCCGAGTAATCCTCTTCTTACTACGTAAATAAGCGAATATACAAAGGGTGAAAAGGTAAACCACAATGTATAAAGTACACAGATAAAATAGAAAATCTGATTATCAGAAATCTGCAAATTTTTCTGATTGAAGAAGAAGAAGAGGATGGCGACGAGTACAAGAGAAGCTCGAAGGAGAAGGATTGTTGATAGAGGAGAAGATCGTCTTGCTCTTATCACAGGTCGAATCAAAACCCTAGATTCATCACCAGTACCACCTTTATCACCATCACCATCACCATCAGAACCGCAAACAAATCCAGTACTAGAATCAAAACCACAACTACAATCAGAACATACTCGGACATTTTCATCTCCACCAGTTTTATCTCGTCGAGATAATATTCAATCCCGCTCTGGTCCAATTATAGGTACTTTCTTTTTTATCCCTCTTGCTCGAATTCTTGTATTGAATTATCATTAGATGTCAATTTAATTTCTAGGGTTTATTTAATTTTCTATAGGAAACATGTGATTGTTCTGTGCTGAATTTTTTGAATTCCTTCAATTTTGTAATTAGGGTTTCATTTTAACATGACATGACAAATTGGACATCCTCAAGTATGGTTGAGACCTTTATTATTCATTGTGAAACGTTTATGTGTAAAAGTGTTTTATGTGGCATTGAAGATTGATTTTCGTTTTAGTGGAAGGGTTGTTGAGATGAAATGTAGTCCAATTGAAATCTGATCTTCCCTACCAGAAAGTGATCTGATATCTCAAGAGAACTTTAGTATGAAAAGTCAAATAGTACTAAGGTACAGCGAGATAGAGTAGAAATGATTTCTGCTGGAACCTGGATTATGATTGGTAATGTGGGTGATTTAGTAAACGAAAATCAATGCAATTATATGGTTTGCTTCTAGAAACTTCATTTTGAACTGATTGTTAAGATTTCTGTTATATGATTTAGTAAACGAAAATCAATGCAGTTATATGGTTAAGCTTCTTGGGAACTTCATTTTGAACTGATTGTTAAGATTTCTGTTTTATGATTTGGTTAAGTACAAGAGTTCTTGCGAATTGTTTTTAAAAGGATGGTAATATTGAATTAGGAACTCGTCGGATCATATGTTTAAACATCATAACATGATCATATGCTATTCTAACTTCTCCTTCTTATGCAAACTTGAGCTTTTTCGACGAAAACCTGAGGTCACTACTTAAAGGATAAGAATAGAACCTTGTTAATTTCGTTCTTCCTTTGAGGCGAATCATTTTGAACTTTCTTTGTTGGGGGGAAATAGCTACATAAATTGCTTCAGCACTCTATTGATTATTTGTCATTCGGTTGTCGCAGTTGATTCCAGTGATGGTGTTAATGAGAATGGGATCCGCAGTATTCCTAAGCCAAAACCATCAATTGTCAATGAAACTTCAAGCAACGCTACCACTCGTTATGGAGATCAAGTGGAACATCAGTTACGTACTAGTGAGGGTATTGTTGAAGAAATAAGATCACCTGCTTTGGGAATTGGCAATGAAAAGCAACCAAAACTGGAACATCAGTTACATACTAGTGAGGGTAATATTGAAGAAATAAGATCACCTGCATCGGGAATTAGCAATGAAAAGAAACCAAAAGTGGTAGCATCAACAGTTGTAGAAGATTCATCTCAGAGTACACCTTCTGATACAACACCACTTTCGCATGCAGCACCACAGTCACATCATCCAACACTGTTCACTCCTAAACGAATTAGTTCTGCCATTGCTGCTTCGGAGAACTTCCGTGTTCTTTGCTCCATCACCATAGCACTTCTGGTGATTCTATCCCATCTGAATTTACCTATACTAAGCGGCAGTGAAGTTGTAAAAAACTTTATTATGTCAAGGCCTCTTTATCTGGTCTTGTTGGCCGATTTCACTATTGTGGTTGCACTGTTACTGTTAGCGAAACGAGGAAGTCCTGTGAAAGCTGTGGAAGAGGCAAATAGTAGGGCAATAAATGTGGGGGAAGCGCTGGAGACTGGAATAGTGATGTACAAGGCTTTTAGGGCAGTTTTCATGGACTGCAGTGTCTATGCAGTAGTTCTTATATCCGGACTTTCTCTGTTGCAAACATTTCGGTCTTAGTTCTTAGTTTGTACATCATCTTTGAGAGTGAGTTTTTTCCAATATTAGTCGGTTACACTTACATCTAGAGTTCACACTTCACAGGTTTTCTTCTTCTTTTTGGGTTTAGCGCAATACGGGTCTATCCAAGAGTCTCAAGACTCTCAGCACAGCTGTCTTATAGACCAGGCCTGCTAGGCTATTGGCTAGAGGCTAGAGCCTCAGATTGTTAGGGCCCAAAATTTCAATTTTTCTTACAGCTTGATCGTCTTAGTGCTCTTACATGGTGGTAGATAGTCATACTATTTAGTAATTGTTATTGAATGCCGTTTACTTTGTTTCGCAAGTACTGCTTTCCAATTCTAACTATGTAACTTCTTACACTTTTATGTAAGAATATCTCCCTCTCTTTTTGGAAAAGAGATACTTTCACTTTTTCATTTTAGCAAAAATAGGCCAAATTGAAAAGTGAAAGTATTCTTTCCTCAAACGGGGGAGTAGTATTTAATGTTGAGAAGGGCCCACTCATGCTTCTATTTTCACACTATCTCACAATTTGGGCCTCTTTTTTATTAATAGATCCTAAATGGTAACGGATTTGTATCCAATATTATGTTCCTCATATATAGCTTTACGTTCCTACCTAAAATTAGCACTTTCAAAACATATAACATCACTATCTACTATTTTGAAAAATAGCGAAAAATAGCCGTCGAAAATTAACGGATTTTCGTCAGTCAAAACTAAAATGAGTAGTTTGCGAAGTTTGGTATTTCAGAATGTACTCATTTTTGATAGGTATGTAGAGCTTTCCAAGAGTAACATATTTCCAAAATATTAGCAAAATCCGCCACCGTTTAGGATTTATTAGCAAAAGATATGCACAAAGTGTGAGATCGGGTGAAAGTAGAAATGTGAATGGATCCTCCCTTTTTAATGTTATTAAGCAATTTTCTTCAAACTGATTTGGATATCTTCTTTCCCAATAAATTTTTATAAAAAATTTGTTGAATATCACTATGCCGTTAGAAAAGGATCAAATATTGATCAAATCCCATTTTATTTTATACTAAAGCATATTATGTTGATTTAAACTAAAAAAAAACAAAATTGTGCATTGCTACGTTATAAACCATGGAGTCATCAATTACATTTAATTATAATCTTAAAAAGAAAGGCCCAAGTATTCCCAATATTTAGTTTCAAAAGATCTTTGTTGACTTATGTTCGCCCCTGAGTTGCTAGTGCATCTGCCACCTGGTTGGTCTCTCTTTCATTTTTCTTGAAGCATGCAATTTTATTAAATGAATATTATGTTATAATTTGATGTGGATATGTGGTACCCATGGAGTCATAGTACACAATTTGACTGAGAAAATCCGGGATTGCCTGGTCCCAAATTTTGGTTGAAAAAATTTCCCATTTGACTTCCATTTGCTGCATGGTTGGCTAGCCATATGCTGCTTGATTTACTTCTCTGTAGTTGTGTTGGATAGCAACCTGCGAGATCCGTTGCATTCTATTCATTATTTCCTCAGTCATTCATGAGATGTTCCAAGGGGGGGGATGGGGGATGTGATGAAGAGCAAAAGGTTCTCTGAGTCTGCCTCGAAGATAACTTTGGGTCATTTCCTTTATGTTGTTGTTCTTGAAGCCGAAAGCATATCCCAAGTTTCTATAGTTAATGCAGTCGTAATTCCTAAAGGTTGAGCTAAAGCCATAATAGTTTGTGCGTCGGAGTTCTTGCAAATGAAACATGCACTCGCGAAACCCGAATGACCCCTGGATACCCCATCTGTGTTAATCTTAATCCAGTTCATGTTCGGGGTGGACCATCATGCTGAGATTGATGAAATCCTTTTGGTGCTTCTTGAGCGGTTAAGTATCGGTGAATCTCCTGATAGGACCATAGGTAAGGATTCTAGCGCTGCAGAATATTCTTATTGTTGTTTTTGAGCCCAAGCTGAGATGTCTTCTGATGTTGTTTGCTTTTGGCGGTATATTTGTTCATTCCTAACCAACCATAAGGTCCGGAATAAAAAACAAAAGAGAAGAGATGACAGATTTGGGTGTTGATTGTTGTAAGATTTGGGAAATGGTTGTCTAAGGCGTTAAAGCCAATATGGGGGTATAGTTGGAGTTTGGTGTGGTTGAGGTTTGAGTGAGTAAGGTGTTCCAAGATTTAGTCGTTATTGGGCAGTGAATTAGAAGGTGAATCGCTGATTCAGGATCAGCGTTGCATCTGGGACAAATGTCGGTGTTGGTCAGATGGATGTGATGTAGGAGAGAGAAAGTTGGTAGACCTTCATTGATTGTTTTCAAGATGAATTTTTGGTGGACATGGTAAATTCCACATAAATTTGGTAGGTGGGAGGGGGTATGGTTGACCATGGCTAAGACATTTGTATCCCGATAAAGGAGTGTATTTTCCTGATTGTGAGTGTGGACAGATAATTTTGTCATGAGGTATATCTTGGGGAAGGTAGATTTTATGATTATTTTGGCTACATGATTGGGGATGGTGTTTATTTTTTTCTATATCCAGTTATGAGAGATTGGATCAAAGATATCAGCTACCTTCCGGATCGGGTAACATTGTGTTGGGTCCAGGTTTGAGGAGTTTGGAATCCAGTTGGCTTTTATTGATGTTGACAATTCATTACTAGTACGATGAAATATCAATTGTTTCATGGTAGGGACGATTGATGCCAATTGTCTCCATTGAGCGCTGGAGGAAGAAGGTATGGTATCAATGCCTTGTAGAATTGGTTGCTGATCTTGATATTTGTCACCGAAAAGACTTCCACATATGAAGTTAGGTTATTTATGCAAGTTCCAAATTCTTTTCATGAGAAGAGTCTTGTTATGACCACTAGTTTTTCTTATTCCTACCCCTCCTTCGTATATCAGTTTCGATTTTTATCCCAACCAATAGGATGAAGCTTTTTAACGACGGAATCATGTACCCCGAGAAAAAATTCATGGTGATACGGTGTATTTGGTTGTGGACATGGATGTAGAGGTTTTGTGTTTGCATAAGGTAGTTTGATGTGGGGATTATGGAGGTTTTAATGAGGACGAATCCTCCAGCTTGAGTTAGACATTTTGTTATCCATCATTTAGCTTTTCGAGCAAATCTTTGAAGGAGAGGCGCAAAGGTGTAATTAGATGCTCTTCCTTGTTTGAGTTGGACTCCTACATGGTTGGAGATTTTGATGTTGTAGTCATATCGAAGAATTGTTGAAGGTTACTTATATTGATCGGATCCAATCTAAGGTGATGAATGATTACTGATCTGGAAGTATTAACTACCTGGCCCGCCGAATGCCATAAGAGTGAAGCAGGTTCTTAATATGGAGGTTACTTTGAGTAGAGGGTTTATAAGTGTTTAGTAGGTTATCAGCATACATCAAATGAATAATGGATGGTGATATTTTGATATGCTAAGTCCTCAAGCCAGCTTTTGATTTTGAAGGTTTCCTAAATTCTGCACATATTATGAAAATATATGAGGAAATCGGGTTTCCTTGTCTGATAACTCTTGTTGATTTGATGTATTTATGAGGTGTACCATTTATGTATATCGATTATGTAACAGTTGTGACGTATAACATGATATCATCTATAAAGGTTGATAGAAATCCAAGCCTGACGAAAGCAGTTTTGATGAATCCCCAATCTAAACTATCGTAGGCTTTATGGATATCCAGTTTGAAAGTTATATTTGGATCTTTTGTGAGGCTTGAGGTTCTGATGTGGTGGAATAGCTCTCCAGCGGTTGCTATGTTATCGTGAATCGGTCTTTTTGGTACAAATTTGAAATGGGCTTATTAAGAAAGGGAGTAGGGGTATAATTCGATTAACTAGGATTTTTGCAATGATAGTATATGTGATGTTTCGAAGCCCTATGGGTCTGAACTGTGAAAGTTTTGATGGATGATCTACTTTAGGTGTTAGTGTTATGTTTGTGTGATTAGAGTGGATACATATTAAGATCGTTAAAAAACTTCGTGTTAGAGCATTGCTCGGTCAAACTCGCATGCGTTGCTATCTCAAGCATGTTTGTCAATGTTAGTGATTGATGAGTGCCAAATATTGCATATTTCTATACCTTTTTATTGGCAATTAACTCATCTTTTGCGCTTTAAAGTCATACATTATCCCAAATTCTGTGTTTTCATTGTTTTCAAGAATAAATACTTGTACTAATTAATTTTGTGTTTTTAGGTAATAAATAAAGCGTGGAAGAATTGAAAAGCCAAAAGAAGCGGGGAATTGACGACAATGGAAGAGAGACAACAAAGACTCGCGCTAGAAAGCAGTGAAGAATATCTTTTACACCTTATCCGCAAGTGAAGAATGTTGTTTTCACGTCTCAAAACTAGAAGCGGGCTTGGGATATTATCTTTGAAGAAGACATGGGCTTAAAAGAAATACAAAACAAGACCAAAACCCGTTTCCATCTGAGCCGTCAGATTTGACATAGCTGCTGATCATCCAGAGCATCTCCACACGGTACATCAGAGTTCGCTACTTCCGCCAAACACCGAGCGCTTGCTATTCATATCCTAATAGAACAGAATCCAAACACCACCTTCACTTCACTCTCTTCTTCCCGACAGTTGCAGTACCATCAGTTCACTTCTCACCTCCATCTCCGACCAACTCTGAGCACAACCAACCTATCTTCCATCCTTTGCAATCAATCAACCTCCTAGCCTCTATCTATCTCCATCATAGCTTCTTCTCCACATCAGTAACCCTAGAAGCTAAGGTTGAGAGAGATAAGGCTAGGGTTAGCCTCAATAACTAAAAGCAAACATCAAATCAAGAATTTCATAGGGGGTTTGTCGGAAAACACGAATTAAGTGAGTGGTTGTTCTCTAATTTATCAATTCTAGTATTTTTGAGAAGAAATTGATGTATAAATAGGGCAACTGTTGTGTACCAAATCATCCAATTTCAGTTGGACCAACTAGTTATCTTAATTCAATTGTGTTTTAATCATCTTCATCATGTTCTAAATTCACCTGCTAGGGTTTAGATGAAGCCCTAGTTTGCTACTTGTTATTCATGTTCATGGCAGTAACCTTGTTGTGCTTGATTATCTTAGAATAAAATTCAATCTTAGGACTTCAATACTTTACTTTCATAGTGTATGCCATGTATCCATTGTAGTTAGAATAATACTGTGTTGAAGAACTACAACTCATGCTTAATCCCATATATTGATCTTTTGATTAGTTGTGCCCTGAAAAGACAGTTAATGCTTAGGAGAAATACCTTAGTTGTGATTGAATCATTCATATCAAAGTGACCTTAGATATACAGAGGATTGACATCCCTTTTGTTATCAGTTATAAGGAAAAGGTTAGTATAATTGAAGAATAATTAGTGTAAGTTAGTGGTGGATTCAAAGGCCCTAGTACTCTCCTCATCATTTGTTCTATTTACTTGCCTTGCATCTTGCTTTACTATTTCTGTTACTATCAAATATCTTTGTCGTATCGACACAACAAAAATCCTTTTGTGTTACGTATCATTGAATCAGTTTAGTAAAGACTTTAGAATCATCTCTACACCCACCTTGTCTCTGTGGGATCGACCTGTATTTTCCCTGTCTCTAATAGACGTTGTGCACTTGCAGTTTGGCATAGTCGTAGGCTTCTTTCAAGTCCTACCAAGTTTTTGGCGCCGCTGTCGGGGACTCGGTAGCGGTGCAGCTGAAGTTTTCTTCTTTACTTTACTGATTTTTAGATTAGTCTTGTATATATTTCTCTGAAATTTTTGTTTTCATTCATTGTTAGTGTAACTCATTTGTTTCCTTGCTTTGTATATACACATTTGGGTATTGAAGTTTTCTCTTGAGCATTATCAGGTGCTCATAAAGTTGCGGCAAAGAAAGAGAAGCGAGCTGTTGTTGTGCCTACTTCGGTATTGTACCAACAGAAATAAAGAAACTACTACAGAAGCTACAAAGAAAATAACAATATTCAGCTTGCGAGCTTGGTATAGCCTTCTCCCGGATGCGCACCGGAGGTAAGTTTCTTAACACTACAACAGCATGACGTCTAGGGCTGCTTGTAATTGCTTAGCCTGAATGGTTTGATATTGGGTTTAACAATTATGCTATTTATCTTGTTAGCAAATACGAGTTGGCCTCTCGTTATTTGACTATATTTTTATTGCCATAGTCCTATAGAAACCCATTTCAGGATTCATAACATCACAGCTCTATGCCTTTGTCGCAACAACGTCATTTTTAATTTTTCTTGTTAGTTTTTGTAGTCAAAATCTTGTACTGTGTGTTCAACTGTCATGTTTGTGTCTTTGTAATTACTGCATCATTCTGTTTAGGATTCATTAGTAGCATTTAGGATATTAGTTGTTTCATTTTTTTTACATTAAAAAAAAACAAAAAAATACAAAAAAACTGTCAGGATTTTGGTCTGCAACTGGGGATGAGAACAAATCCATTAGAGAACTTGCTTATGGGCATGCTTCACGTTATGAGCCTCCCACAGACCATGATGTCAATAGTTATAGGGATTGTTATGGACCTTTTCATAGTCATGAACCTCAATACTTGGACCCTAATAACTATTTGCACATGTATCATTCGCCACAGGGAGGAAATGAACATTTTTGTAATGCCCAGCTCACACAATCATCACTTTTGGAATATTTAGAAGCTCAAATCACAGCTTTAGAAATGCAAATATATGTTTGTACCTTGTGTGGTATCTTAGGCCATCTTATTGAGAACTGCTTTGTTTTGACTGAATTTAGGCAGTATAGAGCGCATCAGGTTGTTGGCTTCTATCATCCCTACCCACAGACTTGCAATATAACTCCCTGTTACAATGATGATAATGACTCAAATTTTGAGAACAGTTTGTCTAGTCCTACTCATACAACTGACATTGAATATAAACCTAATGTAGAGGTGAACGAGTGGACCAAGGTCCCCAAATATGGTGATAGGGACGAGTATGCATATTACTCGGATGATGATATGATGTTAGAAGATCTAGTTCTTCTTGAAGAGTCCATTTCGGAGTCATGTGACTCTGAAATTCCAGATCATAGTGTAGAGACTTCCATTGATGATGTGTCTTCTAATATTCCTATTCATTGCAATCCAGATGATTTTGGTACTGATTTAGGGCTTGTGCGGTTGTCCCGTGAAGAAGAGCATAACACACAACTTGTGTGTGACTTGGGAAAGGTTGAATCTTTCTGACACTAATGTTCCTATGCATGAAAATATAAGTGATATGTCTGATTCTCTGCCTCTGTCACATTGTGATGTTTTTTCTGCTTTGCCTATGCTTGAAACTAAAGTTTTGAATGATGTTGATGATACTGAGTTGGGGTTTGTTAATCTGTCAAATGACTGTGAGCATGATAGAGCACTATTTGTTTCTGACTTGCGAAAAACTAGATTGCGTAGTGATATTTTTGGGCCTAAAAATGAATGTAATTTAAATGCATCTGATTCCCTGCTTAGAACACAGTGTGTTGCTTCCGCTGATTCTCTTATTCATGACACAACGGTTTTGGATGATGATGATTATGAACTAGGGCTTGATGAATTATTCTATGAAAATGAACATGATATGCTTGTTTCTGACTTTAGGAGAGTGTGTGTTGGTACAAATGATTATATATATGAAAATAACTTAGACGTACCAACTTCCCCGCCCATGTCACAAACTGATAATCTTGCCCCCAACCTAGATTTGGTTTGTAACAAAATAATAAAACCAACTATTCTGAGAGTACCTAATCTAGGATTGGAACTGTGTGCTTCCCAAGTCCTCTTGGACTATTTTTCGGCTAAAAATGATACCTTTAAGGAGCCACAGTTGGAATGCATATCTCTGCCTGTCCCGGCCAAAGTCCATTTTGAGTTAGACTTTGTGCATGATGAACCCTTGAAATTATTGGATTTTGTGTCCAAATGTATATCCGTTGAAAAATCCAGGTTTGGGGGTAGCTCATTTTGTTTTGCAGTCTCACTTGCATTTCTTTCCTATAATAATTGTGTGAGGCTGTTAAAATTTATGCATTCCGTCTTTTGGGTTGATCCTCAACTCTTTAGGCTGTTGGTTTATGGTGAAATTTTCGTGTACATAATCCAGTAGGTAAATTTTCTATCTTGAGTCAGTTGAGTCTTCTTTTATCTTGTATATATTGTGCTAATCCAATATGATCTCAGCTGAAAATGTTGGATTCTAGCCTTGAATAATGAAGCTCTAATCTTGCTTTCGCCGACATCCGGTAATCTCTTCCCTTTTCTCTACTCAGCATAGTTCTCATGGTATATTATAATTCTTATCATCTTTTTAAACATTGAGGACAATATTAGATTTAGGTTTGGGGGAGTATTTGGCATATAGAATTTTTAGTCTTTTGTATTCTGCATATAGAGTTTTTAGTCTTTTGATATTTAAAAAAAAATATATCTTTCAAATCTTTATAAATTATGCATAAAACCTCCAACTTTTAGATATCTTAGAGTCACTAGCATGCTTCTAGATATGTTTACATAGAGAGTCTGACCGAAATAACTGAACTTGGAAGTAGTGGAGAACACAATCGGGTTTCTTAGTTGTTAGAGCGTTAAAGTTGGATTTAACCATGTCGGTGGGCGAATTAGGTGATGCAAAGATATTTGGTAGTAGAGTTGTGATCACCCTTAGTGGAGACTACCTATTTTTAACATCAAGCGAGGCACCAAACTTCAATTTTTGTGACTATCTAAAAAGTCCTTTTAGAGTGTGTGTCACCGTACGTAAATTCCGGGTAGGAATGGTGAGCTACCCAACTTCGCACCAATTTCAGCACTATTTTTGATCTCTTGAGTGCTAATTCCGTCAATCATGAGGATGATGTCTAAAGATGAAAACTCCTTCTTGTAGTTTGATTTGCAGTTAGCACCATTTTCTCTCTCTCGACAACATCAACAGATCCATAAAAACACATCATCATCAACCAGCAGTGCGACGTCAGAATACATGAAGAAAGTTGAAATAGTCCGAGGTTTACATGCAACAATACAAGGAATAGAAAAAGTTCTTATTCAAAGTGAAGATACAATACAAAGAGCAGAATATTATACACATTTGAAGAGGTATTTTACAAGAGCAAGGAAAAGAAAATAAGATGAGAATTAGTAAAGTTCATGAAATCAAGACAATACAGGTTGTGAAAAATTAAGTGATAAAGTCCTTCATCCATGGCTTTAGTAGTTTTATTATTCATTTTGTTATTTTCAGTTTGTCTTGTTATAATCAAAAAAAAATTTAATAATAATAATCAAAAAAAAAATATTACAGTTTATTTTTAGTTTTGTTTAATAAAGAACACGCAATTGGGGGATATGGGAATTAATTGGGGGATATAGCTACAGGAAAAAAAAAGGTGTCCCAATAGCAATTCTGGGTGACCCCCTATGTAATTATTTTTTTAATTCCTAATCTAGCCCCCACTAATCAAGATTATTGATTAATTATAATTAGTAAAAGTATTTGGGGGATAAATTAGTGTGTATTTATTTTTATTTGAATTTGTGTGGGTTAGTTGAGAGTAGAAGGAGGGAAAATGGTTTTTTCAGTGGAAATTTTTTTTTTGAAAATGGAAGATGATTGTGATGAGAGAATTGAATCGAGGTTGCTAAGAGGTTGAAAATTTGAATTGTTTTCTTTGAATCCACCATTGTTGCACTAATTAAAACGAAAAAGCTTGAAGACCATGCTGGTGAAGAACATGGTATTCAACCAAAAACCATGCAAGTGAAAAAAATTGAAGGCATTTCTTTGAAATTTTCATAAATTGTTTGCCACTATCCCGGGGTTCAATTTATCTAATGGCAATTTATAAAAAATTTCCCGTAGTGGCAATTTATAAAAATTTCCAACAAATGCGAGACTTTGTCTCGTTAAAAATTTTCTTAGGTTTTGATCTTCAAAACCTATTTTTTTTTTCCATCTTTATACTCTTTTAATCGAATCATTTAACAAATACTTAAGATTTTACTTAATTATTATTAACCACTAAACCTAATTAGTGAGGGGTTTATTTAAAAAAATACTGATTTTGACCCCGAAGATATTTTTTTTTGTCCTTTTCCTATATCCCCCAATTAGTTTTTATATCCCCCAATTTCGCGTTCTAAATTAGTGTGTATTTATTTTTATTTGGTTTTGCTTAAATTTCTTTTTGAAAATGGAAGATGATTGTGATGAGAATTAAGCTTGGGTTGAACATGATGAAAAGTATCCGAAATTGTTTGCCACTATCCCGGGGGTTCTAAATTGATTTTTTTTCACTTAACTTTAATCACCGGCATTGATAGATTTATATCGAGATAGATTTATATCGAGCATGCTTCGGCATTTAGTTCCGACATTGAATTTCATCACTTCCTAAGCATGGTCTTCATCATTTCCGACATGTTCTTCATCACTTCCGGCGTGGTCTTCATCACTTGCAGGAACTCACTTCCAGCGTGGTCTTCATCCTAAATAACCATGCCGGAACTCACTTCCTGTGTGGTCTTCATCCTAAATTTCTATGCCGGCACATGATGAAAAGTATTCCTAAAATTGATTTTTTTCACTTGACTACCTAGGCATTAATAGATTTATATCGAGCATGCAATTTAGTTCTTTACATCAATTCCTAAGATGGTCTTCATCACTTCCTACGTGACCTTCATCATTTCCGACATGTTCTTCATCACTTCCGGCATGGTCTTCATCACTTCCGGCGTGGTCTTCATCATTTCCGGCATGTTCTTTATCATTTCCGACATGATCTTCATCACTTCCGGCAGAGAAGGATAAGAGAATTTGAAAGGAAATGGGGAAAATTTAGAATTTGAAAGAGAATGGGGAACATTTGGGTTTCAAAGTTTTAACCCTAAAAAGATTAATAAGAAGTGGAGATGGAAATGGGGAATATGATTTTGTTTTTTGATTTTAAGTTTTTTTATTTTTATTTTGAGGGAAGGGTGTTTTAGTATTTTCGCCCCCAAAAGTCACCCCTTAGCACACACCATGGGTTGGGGAAAGTAATTCATATCCCCCAATTAGTTTCTATATCCCCCAATTGCGTGTTCTTAATAAACACCATGTAAAGGAGAATTTAAGAGGAAAATTAAAGCAACAAGGAAATTGAAGAGAAGAATTACAAGTTGTCAAGGTTCTAAGAAGTTCAAGAAGTTCATCATCAACATTTGAAGACCGAAGATTGAAGACGTTTATATGGATGTTGTGAGAGTGGTGTTGATTGCCGATCAGATGTGAAGGTAAGTGAGTACTCCCATCCTCCTATAATGATTGATTTCCTTTCTTAGAGATCACCAGAAAAAGATTCTTTTTGTCCACAGTTCTGTGGAGTCTCCAGAAATTATTTCGGAAGGTTCTCCTTCCCACCATTCAACGTGTGCAAGATTTCTCTCTTATTCCTGTCTGCACACATGAGAGACTAAAAAAGCAGTCTTTTTGAGTGCAATTATCATAAAACCCTAATGGTGAGGCAGAAGTCTAGGCTTGTGATCACTCTCGAACCCGAATTCTTTCATATGGTATGGTTATTTCTCGCTCAACTCTTAAGGATGAGAATGCGTTCTTTGGTATTTCTAACTTCTTATTACTAGCATGCAGAAACTCTATGTCCTCATAGCTCCTTGGATGCTTAGGACTCCATTACACTCTGAAGTTGGAGAAGGTTTTGTGGGTACACCTCTGGTAAACCCTCACGAGACTACAACTCGTCCAACTAGGGACACCTAGTGGTTTAAAGGCTTAGTGCATACGCTAAATGCATTAGATAGACCAGCGACAGTGGTATAATTAGAATTTCTTAATTCCTGTTTCACTTGAGGACAAGTAAAATTCAGGTTTGGGGGTATTTGATGAGTGTCAAATATTGCATATTTTTATACCTTTTTATTGGCAATTAACTCATCTTTTGCGCTTTAAAGTCATATATTATCCCAAATTCCGTGTTTTCATTGTTTTCAAGAATAAATAATTGTACTAATTAATTTTGTGTTTTTAGGTAATATATAAATCTTGGAAGAATTGAAAAGCCAAAAGAAACGGGGAATTGATGACAATGGAAGAGAGACAACAAAGACTCGCGCTAGAAAGCAGTGAAGAATATCTTTTGCACCTTATCCGCAAGTGAAGAATGTTGTTTTCACGTCTCAAAACTAGAAGCGGGCTTGGGATATTATCTTTGAAGAAGACATGGGCTTAAAAGAAATACAAACCAAGACCAAAACCAAAACCCGTTTCCATCTGAGCCGTCAGATTTGACATAGTTGTTGATCATCTAGAGCATCTCCACACGGTACATCAGAGTTCGCTACTTCCGCCCAACACCGAGCGCCTGCTATTCATCCCCAAATCGAACAGAAGCCAAACACCACCTTCACTTCACTCTCTTCTTCCCGACAGTTGCAGTACCATCAATTCACTTCTCACCTCCATCTCCGACCAACTCTGAGCACAACCAACATGTCTTCCATCCTTTGCAATCAATCAACCTCCTAGCCTCTATCTATCTCCATCATAGCTTCTTCTCCACATCAGTAACCCTAGAAGCTAGGGTTGAGAGAGATAAGTCTAGGGTTAGCCTCAATAACTAAAAGAAAACATCAAATCAAGAATTGCATAGGGGGTTTGTCGGAAAACATGAATTAAGTGAGTGGTTGTTCTCTAATTTATCAATTCTAGTATTTTTGAGAAGAAATTTATGTATAAATAGGGCAACTCTTGTGTACCAAATCATCCAATTTCAGTTGGACTAATTAGTTATCTTAATTCAATTGTGTTTTAATAATCTTCATCATGTTCTAAATTCACCTGCTAGGGTTTAGATGAAGCCCTAGTTTGCTACTTGTTATTCATGTTCATGGCAGTAACCTTGTTGTGCTTAATTATCTTAGAATAAAATTCAATCTTAGGACTTCAATACTTTACTTTCACAGTGTATGCCATGTATCCATTGTAGTTAGAATAATACTGTGTTGAAGAACTACAACTCATGCTTAATCTCAAATATTGATCTTTTGATTAGATGTGCCCTGAAAAGACAGTTAATGCTTAGGAGACATACCTTAGTTGTGATTGAATCATTCATATCAAAGTGACCTTAGATATACAGAGGATTGACATCCCTTTTATTATCAGTTATAAGGACAAGGTTAGTATCATTGAAGAATAATTAGTGTAAGTTATTGGTGGATTCAAAGGCCCTAGTACTTTCCTCATCATTTGTTCTATTTACTTGCCTTGCATCTTGTTTTACTATTTCTGTTACTATCAAATATCTTTGTCGTATCGACACAACAAAATCCTTTTGTGTTACGTATCATTGAATCATTTTAGTAAAGACTTTAGAATCATCTCTACACCCACCTTGTCTCTGTGGGATCGACCTGTATTTGCTCTGTCTCCAATAGACGTTGTGCACTTGCAGTTTGGCATAGTCGTAGGCTTCTTTCAAGTCCTACCAGTGATCAAAACTATAAGTCTTGATTTCTAGCCTATTTGTAGATGTCTAGGACTAGGACATAGATAGTGTAGTTGAGCTTAAATCTCTCGACGTTCATCTCTTGAAGACGAAGAACTATTAAGGGGAGCTTGTGGAACTTCTTCGACAAAAGGTATGTGGAGACTTGAACTTATCTATCACTTGGAAAGTCCATTTCTACTATCTCCTATATTGAGACAAAAGTCGTGTTACGATATAGTTTTCTCTATATACATTTGAGATTTCGAGATGAGTATATATCGCTTACATATTTCTCGAAATATGTGTTGGTAAGCTTTCGCTTTGACCAAGTTCATCTTATATCATGAGAAAATTGTCGAGTAACATCTTACATGGTTTGTTTGATACAATCATTTGGTGTAAGACTTGGAAGGTTTCAATAATGATTATTTAAATATCTTGAAAATTGCTTTGATGATAATAATGTGTGAAAACGGCTATTGACATTATAGAAGAATGTTTCAATGATTGAAATAAAGAGTTGATGATGTAACCATCTTTGGATATAAGCATATATAGTGTGTTCGCACATTAGTGTATAAGTCCATAAACCGGAAGCCAAGAGTATGCATATGTGTGTATACGGAATTGGTGAAGGAGAGATAGGTTAAGTATACGTACCTGTACGCATACTGGCGGAAGTTCTCAAACCGAGAATTTCTGCTGAGCTTGGTTTTAGCAAAACTCTTAACTAGTTACTGTACGCATACTGGCGGAAGTTTTTGAACCGAAAATTTCTGTTGAGTTTGGAAACTTTACAAACTCAAAAACCGGTTGCTTAAGTACGCATACTTAAGCTGGTTACTTTGTCAAATCGGTCAAGTCCATGAACTTAAACATATAAATCATAAGGAACGCAATCTTTGCAAACCGTGGCCATAATGTTCATGATGATTCAAGTGAATCAAACCGATTTGATTTCAATTGTGTGTTTTCTAAACAATTGAACAACTCTTTAACTAGTTTCATTTGAACTAGTTATGGTTAAGATGAATAAGGTTGATATGAGAGTAATCATATGGCTAACCTCGGTTAACTATTTATGGACCAACATGGTGTACACGTTTAGGTACGGTTACATAAACCTAAATGAGGGTACATTTCATTTGTGTGTAACAAGCTAAGTTCGATCTAACGGTTGAAAGATATTAGCTTGGTTGAATCAGGTTTTTCATCTAACGGTGAATATTGAATGCTTTATTACCAAGGTAACTTGGATTGCAAACCCTGATTTGAAAACTATATAAAGGAGAACTCTAGCAACTGGGAAACCTAATCCCCACACCTTCTGTGTGTTACTAGTTGCATAACTAGAGTCGATTCTCCTTTAACCTTAGGTTTCTTCTCGAGACCCTGTAGGTTAACGACTTGAAGACTTCATTGGGATTGTGAAGCCAGACCCAACTATTATCTGTGTAGTTGCGTGATATGATCTTGTTATTTCTATCGTGTTGAGTGCAATTGAAATAATTGGCTCGAGATTTTATATCTCCGATAGGCAAGATAAAAAATTAATCACAAACAAACTTTGTCTCATCGTTTGTGATTCCACATTAACTTGTTTCGCCAGTCGATTAAATTTATTATGAGGTGATTGATAATACTAGGTTGTTCTTCGGGAATATAAGTATGGTTTATCAATTGGTTCATGTTCACCTTGATTTATCAAAAGACGGAACAAAAACTTTTGGTATTTTTGTGGGAGACAGATTTATTCAATCCTATAGAATTTTCTTTGTGAGACAGATTTGTCTATCAAGTCTTCGACTTTGGGTCGTAGCAACTCTTAGTTGTGTGTGAGATCAACTAAGGGAATCAAGTGTGTAGTATCCTGCTGGGATCAGAGACGTAAGGAGCGCAACTGTACCTTGAATTAGTGTGAGATTGATTAGGGTTCAACTACAGTCCAGTCCGAAGTTAATTGGTAGTAGGCTAGTGTCTTTAGCGGCTTAATATAGTGTGGTGTTCAATTTGGACTAGTTCCCGCGGTTTTTCTGCATTTGCGGTTTCCTCGCTAACAAAATTCTGGTGTATGTGTTATTTCTTTTCCGCATTATATTTTGTTATATAATTGAAATATCACAGGTTGTGCGTTAAGATCAATCAATTAGAATCCAACCTTTGGTTGTTTATTTACATTGATTGACACTTGAACATTGGTCTTTAGTACCGTTCAAGTAACTCCTCTTATATTCAATCAGGCTCGTAGATTTCTATTTGCTGATTGCGGATTGAATTAAGAGTTATAGATATTAAACTCTTTGATATACTTTACTCTAGATTGAGTCTGGTTGTCTAGTTGATTCTCTAGAAAGTGTATTGGAGTAAGTCCTCTCGGATTGTCAAACGAATTATTGGGTGTGGTTGTTATAACCCCACATTTTCAGTTGGTATCAGAGCAGGAAAACACATTAAAGACCTCATAAGTCTGTGTTTGTAGCGATCTGATATGAACAAAGGTGTTATCTCTATAAACGTACCACCAGTCTTTGATGGCTCTAATTACTTATGGCGGAAAATTGATATGCGTGCCTTTCTTCAAGCGCGTAATTTTCAATCATGGGTTTATGTAGTTAATGGCTATGATGCTCCCATTGTGGCAGTAGGGAATGTAAACGTTCCTAAGAACATTGGTGAATACAATGCTTCCTAGATACTTGCTGCAAAGCAAAACTCCGACGGTTTGAATGCCATCATACATGCCATTACCCCAGATCTCCAGCACCATGTGACTACGTGCACTAGGTATAAAGATGTTTGGGATATCTTAGAAACCATATTCGAAGGTAATACCAGTGACAAGGAAGATAGGCTTCAAAACCTTAATTCCGATTGGGAAAACCTTCGTATGGCAGATGAATATTCATTTGATGAGTTTAATCACAAAGTGTCTGAAATTGTTAATGCATCTTTTGCATTGGGTAAGACTATTCCTGAAAAGGACATTGTGATGAAAATTCTCGGATCATTTGCCATCTAGATGCGATTCTAAGAAGCATGCCATCGTTGAGGGAGATAACCTTGATACTCTTTCCAGAAGTACTCTTGTGGAAAAGATTAAATTACTTGATCTTGATCAGAATACAGTCAGAACCTCTGCGTTCAATGCTGTGACCATTGCAAGTAACGCTTCTAGCTTGTCATGGGCTGATGAATGTTGTCCTAATCATGTTGATTTTAATAAATCATTGATTACACAAAAGATCAAGGACATGGTAAAGAAAATCAAAGGATCCGAGAGATTGTTTATGGGTAAAAACTGTTTCTGCTGGTTTTGGTAAATTTTGGTGTGTGGATGAGAAACAAAACTAAACCTAAAACAAATGCACTGCACGGGAGTACTTTAGATTCGAGAGATCAATACATGCACAATCTGGCCTAAACCAAGAAATGGCCGTTCTAGTCTTGCTTCGGTCACAAAGTGAAGGAGAATGGTTGGTCTTAGGGAGGGAAGTGAAGAAGGTGTTGAGACCAAAATGGTTAATTCTGAAGGTGTGGCTATTTTATGACTTGTATCAGAATTCGGAACTAGCTTAGGAATGAAAGCTATCGCTCTTTGGTATTTTTCCCGGATAATGTGTTGTTGTTCTCACCAAAACTTGTTCTGGCCGAAAATAGGTAAAACCTATTTATACAAGTCATATTGAACGCACCCTGATCTTGTAGAAAGTGGGAGTGATTGAGTAATGGAGAAGTGGGGTTATGTGTAAATGCCAGAGACCACGTTCCCACCATGGAGGAAACTGGTTAGTTTACACCCACTACTTCTTGCCACCACTAACTGCCCTGCTTTATGACACTTTCTTATAATGGGCGTGTTGCACGCCGCACGCTGTAAACCGCTAGACCAATACCATGATGAGCATCCCCCAGTTTGTGACATGTTTGATATCTCGAGTGTTTTCATGGAAAACATGTAGCAGATTGCTATGTGTGGCAAGTCAAAGTAAGGATACTTACCACAGGAGAATATCACGTGATGCTATTTGGCTTATCTTAGTTGGTCGCCCAAAACTTGCCACGGAGCTGTCAGTGCAGTGGCGAATTTGGAATGGTGAGATCGTAACTCATGAGAAAGGGTGGCCATTGATTATGGCCACATTACGATGGCGCTGATGGTAGCACGGTGGCGTCATTGGCACATGCCAATGGCGTAGTGGCATATAGCGGCATGCTAGTGGCATAGTGGCGCTGGCGTAACTGTGGCATAGTGGCGCTGGCGTAGCCATGTCAGCTATTTTGGCATATTGGTGTTAGACCCAAATATGGATCCGAAACATTGGCCTTGTTGCTATATCAGACTTAAGGCCTTAGGAGAATTACTTGACCTAGTTGGCGTGGCAACTTTAGCTAAATTAGGGTTTGGCATATATAAACCCTAATTAGCGCGTGTGGCATGGCTACGACATGGTGGCGCTTTATGCAATCGGTGCCATGGCCTCATTAAAGGAATTATGACAGGCCATAATATGGGAATCACTACACCAAATTCCCGGAATCGTAACAGGCATTTGTAACGGCTTATGGGCCGTTACAAATTTCCGTTACAAATGGCCGTTACAAAAAAATTTGTAACGACTCAAGTCATTACTAATTTTTTAAAAATTATGTGAGGTTAAGCCATTCTGAATTTTTTATAGCCGTCTGATCCACCGCTTGGTCACACTTGGTTGTAACACCTTTAGAATGTGCGTGTGCCATTCACATGCGTGCTATTATGTTTCCACCAAGATAGTAATACTTGGGGATATTTCCTCCCATACGTATGCCATTCACATGCTTGCAACTTTTCATCCCATTGCCTTAAAGAAAATCGAAAAATCGTTTTTCATTTTCATTTCTCTCTTCACTTTTACTGCTCACCTCTCTTCTTTCAAACCCTAGTGGCGCAGAAACTTCATCTTCCGAGAAATCTCTCAATCCTCTTGATAATCTTCAATCTTCGACTTATCTTCTCATTTTCATTTTCTTTCTCTCTTTTTCTCCTCCCGCCTCTCATTCTCTTCCCTCTCGGATTTTAGGGTTTCGATTGGGTTAATCACACGATCGATTGGCTAAAATTCAGGTGATAACCACAAATCAAAACCTTTATTTCTTAACCCATACATCCAAATCGAAGCATACACACGAAATGTCGATATATCATATATTTACTTGAAATATTTGTAACCTAGATCGATTTTGTTCATGAGATTTAAAATTCTAATCATCGATAGGTGTTTGTTACGGAGTTTGTACAAGGGTATGTGTTTGAACATATTAGTATCGTTTTACTTTCTCAATACTATAAAATGGTTAGGTTTCCTCATATAAGTAAATTTTGGCGATGAATTGTAGATACATTAAGGATCTCTTCCTCGGTATTCTATCTGTTCAATTTGCAATATATGTTTTGGGTTCTAATAGTATTATTGTAATCATTACGAAACTATAATTGTCGTTATGTATTGTTGATGATGTGTCCTCCTTTCATCTTATCTCGTATTACGATTTCTTAATTATTTTACATACGTGGCTCACGGTATATTGATTTTGCTACATGCACTCTTAGTGTCATTTAGGCGATGGATTTCATAACAATTCTATTTGCATATTTCTGTCACACAAAAATATGGGTTTGATTAATATAAGTTCGATTGCTAACCAGTAAAGATCTTGTTAGTATTTAAAAGAGGGTAATAAGAGATGAGGGTTTTATTTATTTTTGATCGAAAAAGCGCTTATAGTGGTCAAAGCGAGATGTCATATAATTTGATCAACAAATAGTACTATGATTAACAAGATATTATCTTTGGGTTTTAAGTGCGATAGACATCATGGTCCGGGAGTGGTAGTATAGTACTATAGTGTGCAATCCTGCAAAAGAAATTGGTAGAAGAAAAAATCTCAGTAATGGGTGCAATGATGTTGTATTGAGAACGGTAAAAGAGGGTAGTCGACGATAAATTTACACTTCACCCTAGGATAGTTCGGTAGGCAAATTAGGTCCTTTGAATGTTTGTGCATTGCATTTGTGCAAGTCTTAAATCAGTCTTGAGGGAAGTTCCGACATTTTTTAGCGGTGGTTCTTCTTTTGGAAAAGTATATGGAAGGTAAGATCTTAGTCTTTGGAAGGAATTCTTGTGCTAGAGAAGTGTTTTTGGATTTTACCGTAATTATTTTAGGTAGTTATTATATTTTACCGTGCTAGAGAAGTGTTTTTCTAAGTTAACCCCCATTGTTTCTTATGTACGAATGGATTGACAAGCTTAGAAGAGAGTACCAATTTTGAAGAATTACAATTATGGGAATTATATTATTTTATCTAAAGCAGTTATCTTTCTTTTGGGGTAACCCGTCAAGTACAAAGTTACATCTTAGCTAGAGACGGTGGTTTGCTGATAAAGCCATAACCGCAAATAGTATTCATGAACGATTGTTAGTCGTTAAATAGTCAACTATTGTGGTTATAGTCATATTTAGAATATCATAAAAATCCACTTTCACCCTGGACATCGGGACATGTAATGGTAGCTATAATCCCATTCACCTTAAAATTTATCCCTAGAAGACAAGAACACTACTTTTTGAAGATGGGGTTAGAAGCGTATCAAAGAATTCAAGAAGCGGGGCCCAGGGAAGCTAGGGATCACATCGAGAGGTCTTTAATATAGTGGACCAGAGAAGTTTGGAGATGGAGTGTGTTACGATAGTATATGCGTTTAATAGGAAGATTGTTTTTGCTTGCATGGATACATTTCTTAGTAAATGATGCATTCACCTTTTCTTTTTATAAATCCCAAGATTCTTCGTTTTACGTATTATATTTTTATGATAATTTGACTTTTTTGACTGATACTCGCATAAGAATGTTGTTAGCATGTTTTACTATGTGTAGATTTGCTTTCTGTTATAGAAAATATTCATTGACTCATTAATGAGCTTTTTAATGCAGCTCATGGAAACTCGGATCCCAGTTGAAGAAAAACAAAGGATCAATGGGAAGAAATAGCAAAGCTTTTACCTGGAAGGTACTAGTTCTTGCTTTCAAATCTTGGGTAATGTAGATTGTATATAATTGTCTATAAAACAATAATTCAATGGTCAAAAGTGAGAAGCATATGACGGGATCCAATAAGTTTCCTTTTATTGAGCCATTTAATATGATAGCATCAATTGTTCTTTTGAACCATTTATATTACGGTAAGCATCATTCTGTGCATCCGGGACCGATAACGCAATGAGAGTGGGACAACGATTCTTGAGGTTAGTTTGTTCGAGCTTCAAATCTCTCGTTTATCTCTCACTAAAAGCGGAATTAGAGAGTGTGAGAGAGATAGAGGTGGAGAGACACTCATGATGTGATAGAACCTTTTCGGTAATTTTTACTCACTCCTGGAGAAAGCAAAGAGTGTTGCGGTACACTCTTTTCTAGGAATGCAAAGCTGTATATTCTTGTACATACTCTTTGATTTCTCCACACTTGTTGAAGCTTTGAAGGTGTACGAATTGCATGTGAAGTAATCCACATCATATCTGTATAAGTAGCTAGTATTCATGCTTGCACCGGTTTCTAATTTGCATATGAAATGTTCTGCCTCATCTTACATTCTGTTCACTTTTATAAGTTTAGTTAAGTTACTTTCATATAATTAATCAGGATATTACGTTATAGTTACAAAGACTTGATTACATGTTTAGTAATGTAGCATCGAAGTCGGGTGATTCAAATGAATGCAAACTAATGGCAAAGTCTTTGTAGATAATTTGGTAGTGAAGTTTCACCCTTAAAGCTGTAAGAAACAAATTTCTGCCCGATTGATCTCATCAATCAAAATACTTAGACAACGGCCTTAGGTGATCGATTACGGGTAGGGCTACGTGAACCAATAGCCTTCTAGACATGGCATCACGGTGTTTCCTAGGGAAAACGGCACCTTATAGCTCCAAGTAAAAGAAGTGGCATCACAATTTATAACAATGCTTCATTTGAATGGTTTCATATCACTTATCGAGGTCTAGATCCTATGATTTTAGGTTGGTGAAACAACAATTGAGATCTTATAATATATGTTTAACGTCTTTGTCCCCCAGAATTTTTAACACTTCTGTGATGGACGGAAATCTTGACAAATAATTTTTTTCTTTGTTGTTCTTTTTATATTTTACAACCAACAATTCACTTCTTTCAAAATGGGAAAAAGGTGACAAAGCGGTTGTGTGGAAAGGTTTACGGTACCAGAACTACTAATCGGTCGTATATCCCCCAAGTTTAAGCTACTAAGGGGTGATAGAGATGAGGTTTTGAGCAATGTTTAGCAAGTAATTCTGCCATTACATTGGGTGTCACGAGGTTTTGTCATATAAATCTTATTTATTTTCTTCTTTTAGGAATCACTATAATGTCGGCCGATGTGAGGCTTTCTTTATCGAAGGGATGCAGCGTATATTCATGTTGGCTGGCCTCTATATCGAAGATATGGGCATGCATTTGAGGTAATGTCTTTGCGAAGACTCTCATGTTGGGTCTTTAGTCTTTACTCTCTATTCTTGCTCTAGTTTAATCGAAATTTTATTGTTTACCGGGCATTCAAGTTGATTGTGGCTGATCCACGATGCCAATCAGAAGCTTGCCTTTGAAGCAATAGATAGCCACAAGGATAAAGCTGGTAGTAAAGGAGGCACGAAGCGTGGTATTAACTTTCTTGAAATCAATCTTAAAACCTAGTGCAACATATCTCCGTAAGAGCTATGTAACATGTGGTTGTGTAAACACTTTTATTCATTTTTAGTAAACAACTATGGAGTATGAATTATGAAGCGAAATTGAATGCTTGTCGGTTTGATACTTGAGAATTTTTGGTACTTAGAAGAATTTGTATTCTTTCTTAATAGAAGCTGAATGAATGTTGATGTAAATTGATTGAAGCAATTATTGTTGAATGTGGATGGATTGAAAGGATTGTCTGGGGGTAGTATTTGGAATTCCGGTTTCCGGCCCGAAAATGTCTTCTTAGGTCAATATTCCCTGGTCAAAATTGATTTTGACCAATTTTGACAGTCAAGGTTGGCCGTGATAATTTTTTCTTTGTTACAAAAAAAGTTAAATAGCGACTCACGAGCTGTTACAACAGCTACTGTTGCAAAAAAAATTAATACTGACCACTGAAATTTGTTACCACGTGAAAAGCAAATTAAATGCAATTTGAAACCTATTTACGAATTAGATCTAAAAAAAAATTAATAGTGACCTGGCCGTTACAAAAAAATGTAACACCCACTTTTACAATAGGCGAGGCGAATTACAACCGTTTTATGTTGACACAGTTATTTCTAATCCCAAAATTTGGTGTAGTGAATAACCACAGGCGCAAGGATGGCCACGGGTGGTTATAGAATGGCTCGTGGCATGTTGTAGGGCCAAAGTAGCGTAATTGGGCTACGATTGGAAATTAGGGTTTCGACTAACGCCAATAAGGCAAACCCCGTGTTTAGAATACCCTAATTGGAATATGTTATGGCGTTTGGCCATGAATAAGTGGGTTAACACGTTGGCGCGCTATTTATGGTACGTTGCCCGTTTGGCATGTACGTGGCAAAGTGGCGCGTTTGGCATGTTGGGCATGCCAATTAGTGTTTGGCGAGCATGTCATGTTCGGCATGTCACTAGTATGCGGAGCGGAATGGCACGTTTGGCATGTTTGGCATGCCAATTGCGTTTTTAACACGACTTTGGAAAGCCAATTTGGCATTGTGACCATCTGGCGCAACTTTGCCTCTTTTGATACTGTGGCAAGTTTAGAGCGACCTGATTGGTCGATTAAAAAGAGGGGCCGGCCAAGCATGGGTGTGGCCACACTTCAAGTGTGCGTGTGGCGGATTTAAAGCGACATGATTGGTCGACGGGAAATAGGGCCTGCAAGTATGGGCCCAGCCCGAACTCATGTGCGTGTGGCGGGTTTAAGGCGACTGATTGGTCGACGGGAAATAGGGGGCAGTTCGACAGCATGGGGTGTGGCCACTTGCAAGCGGCGCCGGCTGGCCTATGGCATGGCCACACCTCCCTTTGTTGCTGCTCCTATTTCGCGGCTCCTTTTATTCTTTGTTTTCTGATTGTGGGTAGGATTTTGCACCTACTAATCCATGAAAGATTAATTGCCTAGTTCGCCTAGGCTTAGTTTCGACAGGCGAGGTCTAATATATTGCGCAGGGCGCAAAACCCTAATTTTGTAGATTAGTTAGGGTAATATCTGAATCTTGTGAATTATCACAAAATTGATTGAATTCTATGTGTTGACACGAGTTCTTTAAGTTTATTTCCGAGGAAGCGATATGCTTTAGATTGAGTACTTTATGCAAGGACCTTAACCTTGATACTTGGAAATTCGTGCTACTCTGCTTTGAGTGAACACAAATTGTCATGATATATCAATATTAAGGTTCACAGGGAACAGTCTGAAAGCATTCAAAAAAACATATTATCCCCGAATAATACGGGCGAGGTGCCAAAATTTACGAGAATATAAAGATTGTTGCTACATGCACCATTCTGGGTAAATTTCATGTGAATATATGTTGCTCAATAAATGCGCCAATGAAGAGGTTGAACACTCGTCACTTTACATGGCTCTGTCTCTTTGCAGAGTGACGGCCTATTAAATGCGAGTTTTACAATTTTAGCCCTGAACTAAAAACCACCATCAACAGAGATCATCTTCTCTCTCATTGCTTCTAATGATCCAGGTCAAGAAAAACCTCAGTGTTCCAATACCTTTCACACTGTTGAAGCGAGTATGGAAAGTTCAGCCTTCTCGGCAGAAGCTCCATGTAACTCAATTTCCAGTGAATGCGAGTCGGACACTGAAATCCTAGAATTTTTGAATAAATATGAAGAAATTCATCAGGAGAATATTAAACTGAAAGAATTGTTGAATAAACTTGAATCATCACTACATGTGAAGACTCTTGAAATTGGTATCTTAATGATGAATTCACCATAACCCTATTTTTAAAAGAAAAAGAGATCAATTCTCTCAAGTGTGACCTGCAAAGGTTGTCGGGGAAGCTCCGGACAAAATCTCGGCAATGTTATTTGGTCAAAAGGCTTTTGGAAACATACAAGGTTTAGGGTTCAAAAGTAAGACTGTATGCACAACAAACTCAACCGGTTACGGAACAAAAGATCCCGAGCGTTGTGATAAACAAGAGTCATCTTCACAAAGCAAGCCTCCTCTGCTCTGCTCCTTTTGTGGAAATACAAGTCATGTTCAAAGTAAGTGTTGGAGATTCAAGAGGAACTGTAAAAGAATTACAAACTTCAAAATAACATGCAAAGATGAATCGACCACAGGGGAAAACGATCGAGAGGGCACGAGCACAAGAAGAAATCCAAAAGAATCGAGCTAAACGAGGTAAGTCGTTTTACTCAACAAACCTTGAAACGTCATTCGGTGACACAAGATGTGAACACTCTGTTCACTCTATTACTATTTAAATCATAGTTATGGATTGTATCCTTATTCTTTGGACTTGAAAAATAAGGATTACTTCAAGGTTGGTTCAAGTCTTGTAAATCTTTTGTTGATTTTTGTTCCATTTTGAGAAGTAAATATCTTCTTGTTAAAAAGTGATAATGGATCATGAACCGTGAAGACTTTTGGGGTCCTTTAGGGTTTTACTATATCCTAGAGTCTATTTATTCTTTGTTCTTCACCTTCTTCTCTAAAGATACAATCTCATGGCCCCTATAACTAGAGGTACCACCAATAGAGATGCTATAGAAGCAGTTAATGTGTATCTGTGTGAAGGAATTTCTTCTTCAAGGAAATGGAAGGAAAAGAACACAAATGATGATCCAGGTTCCTCCTCTAACTGCATATTGTATGTTTGTCATTCTGATAATAACTTTAGGGCTATGGTGAAGGATTTCATCGGGAAAAGAAATGATTTAAAATATTGAATCATTTCTTCTATAAGAGATATCTATCACTATGAACAAATGTTTTCTCTAACACAGAACACCTTGTGTGAACTAAAAATAGAACTTAGTGAGCTAACCGATATTTCTGAAGATTTGGAGGAATTGAATGATCCCATTATCAATGGTTTTTCAATAATGAAGGAATTCTCTGTAGATGCCTTGAGAAAGCTTTACAATGTCTAGTAAATCTTATTTTAGAGAATTTATTTCTTGTCTTTCAGAAGAATAACTAGGGTTTGGAATAGCCATTATTGTGAGTACACATAGCTATGTCCAATGATTTTCATCTTCATTGTTTTTAGATTTATTTATTTAAATTCTAAAGTATTTGTTGGAAGATGATTATTGCAATTTTAATCTTTATGATTTTATATATTGCAAATTGTTATGGGATATGTTGTTTACGTCCAGTGAACTGTGGCTTGTCCCATACTTGTTCAAAAGTTATCTCTATTATGTCGATATGAATGTATTAATGGAATATAGAATGAACTTTTGACATTACAAAAGTGAAAGCCTTTTTATGTCATGTTTTGATAAGAGGAAAGGATAAAACTTTTGTTTACAAGGATTAAGCCTATTGTATGTCATTGTGCAAATAGTGATGGAAAATAGGATGAATCCTTGTCTATTCCGCAGTATTTGGTCGACCTCCGATCCACAATCTTGTGCATATCTTTGTGTTGTCCATAAGGTTTCTTATGTTGAGCACAATCAACTGAGTTGTTCATTCTCTTATGATTAACTTAGTTGTTACTCCGTGAGTTCCCTATGTCGAACATGATCAACTAGATTAATCATTCTCTTTTGGTTATTTTAGTTGTTGCTCTGTAAGTTTACGTATGTCGAGCATGACCAATTAAATTGATCGATTTTTGTGGTTAATTTGGTTGTGTATTCCAATTGAATTAATCATGGGTTCTCTTGTGATTAATTTGGTTGTATTTTTCGATTGAAATAAACATGGGTTCTCTTGTGGTTATTTCAATTGAATTTTGTGGATACAAATTCATGTTTTCATGTGATTTGTTTGTCCAAAAAAATCCTTCTTTTCTTGTGAAAGTAAGGTCGCCTTTGTTGTTCCTTGAGGATGACATTTTATGGGGGGAGTTCTAGTTGAACTTGTGTAGTGCCAAATCTTTGTGGGGAGTGCGGTTGTGGAATTTTTAAAGAGGTTATCTTGTATCTTCATTAACTCCTTGATGAATGCATTTAACTTGACTTTATGATTGCATATAAATTTGTTGGTATGTTAATACACTTTTTGGTCATGATGTATCTTCGTGGAAATTTCATTAGGATCCCACTAATTTTAAAATACCTTTGCCAATTTTTGACAAAAAAGGGAGAATGTGTGTAGTTCACACTACAAATACATATGGTTTACGGATCATTATGTAGGGGGTGTTTCATGTTGAGATATGTATTGACCAGGGGAGTGATGCATATCACCATAGTGTTATTGTCAAAGTTGTGATAAAATTGAACTTTGATGTTGTGTAATAATACTATGACAACGTATAACAATGATTGAGCATTTTATTTTCTCATTGTTATAAATACGAATCTTCAACAAGCGTGATGCTTGAACTTACAACCTTTAGGATCATGGAGTACTTGGAAGTGGCAAAGAAGATTTAGTCGCGTTGAAGATGCCAAGGAGATCAAGCATGTGGACAAGAAGCTACATTTTTATCATTTTTGTAATCCATATGTATTGATAGTTTTGTCACTAAAATTGACAAAGGGGAGTTATTTAGAGCATTGCTCAGTCAAACTCGCATGCGTTGCTATCTCAAGCATGTTTGTCAATGTTAGTGATCAAAACTATAAGTCTTTATTTCTAGCCTATTTGTAGATGTCTCGTACTAGGACATAGATATTGTAGTTGAGCTTAAATCTCTCGACGTTCAGATCTTGAAGGCGAAGAACTACTAGGGGAGCTTGGGGAACTTCTTCGACAAAGGTATGTGGAGACTTGAGCTTATCCGTCACTTGGAAAGTCTATTTCTACTATCTCCTATATTGAGACATAAGTCATGTTACGATATAGTTTTCTCTATACACATTTGAGATTTCAAATTTAGATATATCTAAACACATATTTCGAAATATGTGTTGGTAAGCTTTCAGCTTCGACCAAGTTCATCTTATATCATGAGAAAATTCTTGGGTAACATCTTACATGGTTTGTGTGATACAATCATTTGGTGTAAGATGTGGAAGGTTTCAATAATGATTATTTCAATACCTTGAAAATTTTTTTTGATGCTAATAGTGTGTGAAAACGGCTATTAACATTATAGAAGAATGTTTCAATGATTGAAATAAAGAGTTGATAATGTAACCATCTTTGGATATAAGCATATATAGTGTGTTCGCACATTAGTGTATAAGTCCATAAATAGGAAGCTTGGTAGGTGAAAATGTTACCTACAAATGTAGCGCAAGTGCACAGTGTCGACAAGCAACAAGGGGCAAATGCAGGATTCGATCCACGAGATTTGGAGGGTGTAACGTTGATGCTTATGGTGCTTAAGCTGATTTTCAGAAGTAACACAAATGGTGGTTGTTTTGGTGTCGAAACGACAAGATATAGTTGTGATTGTGATTCTAAGGCGGGAAAGTATGCAAGATGGTTGTAAACAATTGGTTAAGGAGTACTAGGATGGTTGAATCCACCTCTAATCCTATGCTAAGGCAATTCAACTCAAAGTATGTTCTTGTACCTTCCCTTGAAGGTCTCGGTGGATGTTTTATCAGCCTAATTTCACTAACTCACCCCTAGTATAAGTTGTCTTCTTACGGTACAACTTATCACGGGTTCATTTGATCAAACAATTAACTATCAATCCTAACAATACAACACGGCAAGAACAACGGCTAGAAATTGATTAACTTATCATAAAATTAGGGGTTTCATCTACACCTAGCAAAGTAGATTAGAACATGATGATAGTAATTAAAACAGGACTTGAATTAAGCTAACAAAAATAAACCTAAAAATTCCACCACTTTCTTACACGGAGAAGAAATCTATTTATACTAAAACTTCTTCTCTAACCCTAAAAATCAAATTAAATGCAAACCACTGTTCATCCAATTATTTGAATCGATTGTTCCCTCTTCCAATTCGGCTCTGCTGACTTCATTAATTCATTGTTGGAGAAACCCTAACTTTATCTATCTCAAACCTAGCTTCTAGGGTGATTGAGAAGAAGCTATGAAGGAGATAGCTAAGACCTAGCTTACGGCTCGGGATGGAGCGGGCTT